>CAHIKZ030004155.1:2817500-2845000 GCA_903632075.3 Acanthosepion pharaonis | reverse complement strand
TATATTTGTGTGTGTTTTTGAGTGTGTGTACATTAATAAATCCTTATTATAATGAAAAAATCATTTTTTTCAGCGTTGCCTATTAATCCAGTTGATTGAACATTATACAGCGATACTTTAATTCAGAATTCACGCAACCACCACGTACCTGACTCTGAAGTCATCGATCCACTCTCGCATATATTTCTACTGCAATGACATTAATAAGGTACCAAGTATTTACAACACACATAAATTAAACATGACTTTATTACTAAAATTTACTAAAATTATCTTGATGGCGGCGCAAGGCGATAATAGGATAGGCTGGTTGTTTTGCAAAGGTTTACCTTCTTCGAAATGCTGGTTGAAAACCTGGAAACTAGTACCGTTGGAAAGTAAACAATTATTTAGAAAACTCAGCGAGACTGACTGTTTGATGCAAAACTAACTGAAAAGGGAAAGAGTATGAAGATTATAAAGTGTAAGTCTTTCAAATGCCGTCATTGGAAATCAGTATTTGAAATTTGAGATTTTATTCTGTTTTCGAACTTCGACCTCTATAACCGGTGAAAAATACGATAGTTGTATGAGTTCAACCATCACTAGTTAGTTTATAATATGACCTTAATTTAACCGGGTTAAAAGTCAAATATAATAGTTTTTTTTTTCTTCTGTTTTGTATCCAAAAGAAGGTAGGTTTATTGATTAATAACTGAACAATAATGTGTAAAAATAACAAGTTAACGACTAAGATTTCTGGACAAATAGAAATACTTAATAAATAAAACAGAAATTTCGTTGTCATTCACCATAATTCTGGTCTACCGACTTCAATAGACAATGAAACTCTTCTGATCGTAACTGAAGCATTGCTTAGCGGGCAACACTCTAAATGGAATAATAATTCAATACAAGAAGCTTAACAAACGTCGCGCACAAATTTACCTATTATCCGGTTACACTCGCCCCTGTTCTTTTGAACAAAAGTCGAGTTTTATCCTTTGTTCTCTGTTTAAGATTTGGTTTGCGCTTCTTTCTAAAGCCGACTTCCACAATATATTTTTAACGTATCCGACTAAATTCTGAAATGTTATTCACTAATAAAATCTTAACATCTTCAAGTCTAACGTTAGCTGCTATCTTTCCCGCATAACCACATAAAACTTCATTTCTTGCTCTTTGTTACTCTAATACAACAGCACGCAGTAAGCCTCTACTTGAGTGGCTCTTGGGCCTTGTTTTGGGTGAACATTAGAAAAAGAAAAAAAATCCATGAACTAAGTGTCAAAAATTAGAGAATCTGTTCTACACAATGCGACTAATTAACCAGCGAATTAACATCTGTTCGTTATTAAAACCAAGATATGCTACTGAGCAATTTATGAAAAAAAAGATTTTCAGCAATGATGAAAAAACGGATTCTTTATAATCATATTCTGTGGAAGAATTATCACGACCACGAACCCTGTATGCCTTTAGGGTTGTAGGGGCATCACATGTACTGCAGCTGCAGTGGTATTTCTTTGGTAAAATAGCCCAACATATCCCGACACCCTCCAGGCTGGTTTGAATTCAAAGTTTTACTTCTAGACTAGTTATAGGACCCAGTGCTATAGGGACGCAGTCTGTGCTGCTATTTACCCATAGCTGGGTGTGGAGGGAGAAGGTCTCAAAACGATACTCCTCTAGTTTTGAATTCAGAGTTCTCCTTCTGCTACACCGGTTGCCACCCTAGGCAGCCTATCCTGCTATTTATCCATAGCTGAGGGGAGAAGAAGAGGATTCATACCTCTCCCAAGGGTATTAGCGCGTAAGTGAATGTAATGAACTCAACTGGATTTCGAACTCGGTTCTCCGGTTCCTCAATCCAAGCTGCTATTACTCCATTACTCTAACGGCTACGAATCAAGGAAAAGCCTTTATTTGCTGTCTAAAGTTCTTGTATAAGGAATTATTTATATTATTTACAGTCTGACTAATTTCATCATCTCTTTTTTTATTATCACAACGTTTCTGCCATTGTGCATACCGACCTTCTTGGTGCGATAGTAATTTTGGGTTCAATCTCTGAGCCGAGCAATAGACTCAGATTTAGTGGAAACAAGCGATAATTGAGCAATACTAAAAACGAACAAGACGAGATATACCGAGACATGGACAGCCAAACGAGAAAAGGTGTTTAATTGCTGTTTAATATTCTGGGATGAAGAATTATAATTAGTCAACGTTTCGAACTTTGTGCCATACGGCCTTCTTGGTGTTGTTGTAACTGTTAGTTCAATCCTTGGACTGGGTCGTATAGATTCAGACCTTTGGGAAACGGAACTATCAATAACTGAACAGTAAGAAAAATCGTACAAGATGGGATATCCCTAGACACGGACAGTGGGATGAGAACTATCTATCGCCGTAGATTAAATAAAGTGTTCAGTGCAAAATTCCATGAAGGTTATTCTGGTCGACTTGAAGTCCGGAGAGCACAACGGCCAAAACGTTGTGATTAACAACAAAGATCAGGACACTAACCCAACTGTCTATCAGTTATTTAAGTGCCATACATGATACACGCTTGGGCGATCATGTCTCTTTCGAATCACGACTGACGAAGCAAAAGATTTTCCCGTTTATTTCTGCTGTAGACTGGTTACCAACCAAGGCTATATGATCCAGTCCGTCCTGCTGGGAGGATTAGAGATGGATTCATGCCTTTCCCAAGAGTATTTGCGGGTAAGTGATTGCAATGAATCCGAAACCAACTCACCGATTTCTCATTCGGCGCCGTTCTCCATTACACCATATGTAATCTAAATAATTAAAATTTAGTTTGGTACAAGGTCACAATTGATTTTTTACTGAGATATGAATTTAGTGATTCGCTTTCTGTTGGATGTCACTTCAGTATTTTCAAGAAAAATCCAGTGATTCTGTTTTAAATGTTTTATCTTCATAATATTTAAAACTTATATCCATAAAAAAGGGTGAGGGGTAATTGAAGACATTGAATACTAATACATCAAAACAATATCATTGTTTAACGACTTGTTGTTTCTCAGAAACCTGAGTGATTAGTGAGCAGGTCTCATAAACCATGAATAACGATTGCGCAACAAATATAACCTTGTGTCAGACGTAGATTATTCAAAATTTTATTATTTTAATTTTCTATCTATATTTCTGAGATGAGATATTATAATTATTTACATTATTGTTCGGACTGTTGTCCTCATGTTCACGACGTTTCGGCCGTTGTACGTTCCGGCTTTCGTCAGGTGATTGGAATTTCAAAAGGGAGATAACCGAAACATCTTCAAGAGGCATGGCACATGGAACAAGAAGAATCTACACCCTCCCCCGGTGGACGAAATAAAGGGTTCAGATCGAAATTCCTGTTACTTGAAGAAGACCGGAGCGGACAACGGCCGAAACATCGTGAACGTGACAATAAAGATGAGGAAAACAGTCCGAACAATGTAAATAATGTAAATACTTCATTTTTATAAACAAATAAAAATGATGGTTAAAAATCTTAAATTCTGATGTGCTATTGTCTACAAGGGCGGGCGTGCGTGCGTGAGCGAAGTGTGTGTGTGTGTGTGTGTGTGTGTGTGTGTGTGTGTGTGTGTGTGTGTGTGTGTGTGTGTGTGTGCGTGTGTGTGCGTGATCGAAGTGTGTGTGTGTGTGCGCGCGCGTGAGCGAAGTGTGTGTGTGTGTGTGCGTGTGTGTGCGTGAGCGAAGTGTGTGTGTGTATTTTCAGTTATTTAAAATTGTTATCCAAAAACCAAAAGAAAAAAAAGAGAAAAAAATAAACTGTGAGATGTAATAGGAAATATATTGACGTACATGCATTCGTCGGTCGCTCTGAAATTTTTCGGTCACCCTTTAATCTAGGAAACATAAAGCCAAGATAGCATAAGGGTTTTTGTTTGTTTGTTTAAATCTTATAACACCAAAAGAAAAACAAACATCTGATTGTCACATTTTTAAAAAATATAAAAGTAACGCTTACATTATTTGTAAGCAACATTTCTGTTTAACAAATTCATTGCTGAAAGAAATGTAAAAACAAAACAAAACAAAAAACAATGAAACAAAAAATATAAAACAAAAAATATAAAACAAAAAAATCTTGCTTAAATTTCGTTTTTTTTCTAAGAAGTGGAAGAATAAAATGGGATCAATCTTTGTCGTAAAAAGAAAAAGTCCAGATATAATAATTAAATAAATTGCATTATCCAAATTTACCGATGAAATATAAATTGTTGGTAGTTTTTGTTTGTATGTTCTTTCTGCTAAAACTTTATACCCGAACTTTTGCATAAGTTCATAAGGAAATTCATGTTTTTTACTATATACAAAATCTAATGAAAAGTCAGAAAAAAAAACAACACACACATACACACACACACACACAGACAGAGAAAGAGAGGAACTGATTCTTATATGAAAGACGAAAATTATGTTACCTCTACACGCCCTTGTTGACAATGGCATGCCAGGATAATCACTTTTTACCATAAATATTTATCTGTTTATAATTTGATAGCAATATAGAATTTTATATAACCTACATTTGACACAAGGTTATATTTTTGCGCAATGGTACTGGCCGTTATTCATGAGTTATGAAATCAGTTCACTAATCATTATGAGTAATTAACTCTAAATGAATCGCTAGCAAATAGCACTGTCATGAAAAAAAAAAAAAAATATTTAAATCTCTTTCTAATTACTTCTTTTTCAGCAGCCTTTTCTTTGCCAACACAAAAATCACACACCGTTATATATTCTTTAATGTCTGACAAATGATCGTGAATTTAATTTTAGAAGCTAAAAAAAAAGAAAGAAAGAAAAGAAGGAATATAAGTTTTAGAAGAGAGAAATATTAACAACTCTGACTAATAAAAAGAATAAACGAAAGAAAAAAAACGAAAGAGAAAAGATCGAATAAATCTTACCTTGTATACAGATGAACAGAAAGCACAGGTAAACAAAAAGAATGGGGATCAGTGAATGCCGATACATGACGGACTTGTGAATGTTTACCTCGCCTATCCACGCCGAAATCGCAACTAAGAACCAATCTTATCACAAGTATGGATTTTTTTTTTCAAATGATTAATTTTAACTAAGTATTTTGGTAGTAGCAATATTATTAGTAATTATTATTTCTCTTGCTGTCCTTGTCTGAATATATCAAGATGGTTGTATCGATGAAATATGGCGTTAAATGTTCACGTCATCGATCAACGACAAAATTACGAAACTTGATTAGGAAAAAAAAAAAACCCGAGTCCCTTAATGTTTCCGGATGTTTGACAGACAAGAAGTGATAGACTGCGCGACACACTTAAGACTTCTTGTATGGAGATGACGCTAGAAGCCAGCACGCACCTGTTTTATACTTCTCTTGTGCCTTTTAGTACCTCAATGGCGGTGGAGGTGATGATGGTACTGGGGTGGTGGTGTCGGTGGTGATGGTGATGGCCGGTTGTCTAGTTGATATGTGAACGGTCTGGGTGGTTAGCTGATGTACATGTATGAGGATATGCATTCGCGTGTATGTGTGTATATGCGTGCGTTTGTATGTGAGTGCAAAAGTTTTATAGGGGAGGGCTTATTGTTGATGTTTGGGATGGGGGATATGCGGCTGGGGGAGAGATAGCATGTTTTTCGGGTAGGCGGGATTTTAGATGGTAAAAATTGCCCGATCTTGCACCCGTGCGCACGCGCAAGCACACATTCACACACACGGACACATACACACACTTATAAATATTTATAGGCAAATGCCATCTCTTACGTACAAACACTCATGGAAAGACGTGAGTGCATTCATGTGCACACACTCACACACAGCCGCACACAGTCGTACTGCACGCATGTGCACATATTAGTATTAGGCTATATCAAAACTATTTACGTTTTGCTTATATTTCTGAGGTGATGTATTGTAATTATTTACACTATTTACTTAGTTCGGACTGTTGTCCTCATCTTTGTTGCTCTATTCACGGTATTTGGGCCATTGTACGCTCCGGCCTTCTTCAGGTGATTGGAATTTCGGACTGAAACCTTTATTTTACCCACTGGGGTAGAAACTTCTAGTTCCACGTGACATGCCTCTTCTGGATGTCTCATTATCACTTATCTCCCTTTAAGTCAATTTTCCAAATTTTTTGTTCACGTCAACTGTAATCAGGTATTGAACTCACAATTTAGCGTCAAGTCATTGGATTCAACCAATGCTTTTATTCACTGGGTCATGTGCCCATGGATATTTGAGCTAAAGGGAGATAAATTAAACAGATAACTGGATACTTCCTAATGTTAAGTATAAGTTTCCCTTTTGTTTACATTCTCTCCAAAACCTCGTCGTTGTTCACGTGTTCGGCCCATGGTATCCTTAGCATCCTTCTGTAGAACCACATTTATATTGCTTCGAATCTCTTCTTCGTAATAACAAACTTAAATGGACAAAGCTCTTCGCAGAATAAGGTCTGTGTTTGTTAGAACTGTTTTTTTTTTATTTCTTGTCAGAGATGGCGCACCATGGATTTTTGTTGACTTATAGTTGAGTTCTTTTCTTTATCAGAGCCGAACCCCCAAGCATAACAGAAACAGTTTTAGGTTTTAAGTGGCCCTTTTTTTTCTATTTCCATCCTCAGGTATTTGTATTTACGTTTCAAAAAACGTCGCACATTTGTAGGTGCATCATTGAGAAATACCAAATGCAGGGCGATTGTGAAAGGTTAAAAACCTAACAAACAGCAAGCGTCATTGAGAGATACCAAATGTAGATCAATAGCTAAAACGTTCAGAAGAGCTAACATCAATGAAAGATTTCAAATGTAGGGTACTAGATACGCTTCAAAAGGACCCAGAAGAGCACATATAATTGAAAGATACATAAAAGAGATCAAAACATAAGCTTAAAAAATATTCAGAAGAGCGAATATGATTGAAAGATACTAAATATAGATGAACAGATAAGCTTCAAAAGCATTCAAATGAGAGTATATAATTGAAAGATAATAAATGTAGATAAGCATCAAAAGCATTCAAATGTGCATATATCATTGAAAAAAATAGCAAATGTAGATCAATACATAAGCTTCAAAAGCATTCAGAAAAGCGTATATCATTGAAATATGCCAAACATAGATCAGTAGATAAGCTTCAGAAGTATTGAGATGATCTAGGATCAAAGTACCAAATATAAAGCATTAGTTACGCTCTGGAAACATTTAGTAGTTATTAGTAAGGATTTCTCATGAACTCGTAGAAATAATGAGTAAAAAAATAATTTTGATACTGGTGAATGTGTTGTTCCATATTATTCTAATTGCTTTTATTTTATTTTCTAAACCAGAATAAAAGTTACCGAGGGAAAATAAACACCCGTTTCTTGTAAGGAAAAGGTTCCAGTTTATCGAAAAAGTAAATTCTCTGAACAATGTTTTTAAAGTTTCTTGACTTTTGTTTGACAACTTTCTGAAGGGTGGGGGCGTATCCACAAAGTGGATATGTGTGTGTGTGTGTGTGTGTGTGTGTGTGTGTGTGTGTGTGTGTGTGTGTGTGTGTCTTAGGCAGTGTTACATTAGAACGTGCACATATCCACTACAAAATTGTGCATTTTTGTTTCAACGTCAAAAAAAGGAAAACCGTTTTTAGACGGCTCGTCAAGCGGGGAATAACGGTGTACAATTTTGTAGTGGATATGTGCATGTTCTAATGTAACGCTGCATAAGATAAATAAATATTTACGGCTCTACTTTATGTATTGAGTGCTATTTTTAAATTAATGTTTTGAACGGTGTAATCCTACTGGTCGTTCTCCTACACTTTGATATATATATATATATATATATATATATATATATATATATATATATATATATATATATATATTATTTAATCAAAAATAACATAAATATGTTATAATATCACTACAAAAATAACCATTTGTTTCAACACTTCTGGTGTCTTATCAAGTGATGGTGATTAATATAGAATTATTCTATATTCACTCGATAAGACACCAGAAGTGTTGAAACAAAATGGCTATTTTTGTAGTGATATTTATGTTATAATTTTAATAATAAATAATTATATTTGCTGTACTCTGTATTGAGCACTCTTTTAAGAATAGTATTTGTTGGTTATTGGAATTTATTCCGTATACACCAATCCTATACTTGGGTATATATATATATATATATTGATCTCTATTTGGAATATATATATATATATATATATATATATATATATATATATATATATATATATTTGAAGGGACGAATACATATATATATATATATGTGTGTGTGTGTGTGTGTGTGTGCGTGTGTGTAAAAATATATGAGGAGGCATGTGGAGTAATGGATAGCGGCTGGGATTGAGGAATCGAGTTCAAATTCCAGTCGAATCCATTACATTCACTTAGGTGCTAATACCCTTGGGAAAGGTGCGAATCCTCTTCTTCTCCCTCCAGCTATGGGTAAAATAGCAGGACAGACTGGGTTCTATAGCCTTGGATGGCAACTGGTCTAGAAGAAGGACAACTCTGAATTCAAAACCTGCGGAGGGTCGTTTAGGGACCTTGTGGCACGTAGTGCACCAGGTCTCTGTAATCGGCCCTTCAAAAAGTGTGGATGGTCCTGCACGAAACCTTCACCACTATAATCAAATCTTATGTGCCGTTGTCGGGCTGTCGGTTTCCTGGGAACTGATCTGCTTGACCCTCATAGAGAGTCGACTATATATATATATATATCGAATGAGAAATTAAAGTTCAATGCTTATCTTAGTCAAATGTGATTTTTGTAATTTCTCACTCGTCAGGATTTTCGGTAATAATAATTTCATTGATTAAAGAATCTATACAATGATTGTTTTCTATAAATATTTTCATGGTAACTGTTTCTTCTTCTTCTTGTTCTGTTTCTTCCTCAGTGCCTTGAAACCATGAATTTAAGCATGTTGCTAGATTGGCAACTGTTGAACTAATTGGTTGCAACCGTTTGGTCGATTCTAATAGTTTTTTTTCTCTCATTTCTTCTCTTATCAACTTTCTTGTTGTTTCTTGCCTCCCAGCCACCTAAAATATTCAAAAATTTAAATGCAACGCCAACCGCCATCTTCTCTCTTGCTGAATCCTGTTCTTTGATTGCTCTTTCTTTCTCACCTAAGACTTTCCATTCTTTTTCTCTCCCTGTCACCCCTTGCGTCTTAGTGGCATTATCGCCCTGTTTGGGGTGAAGTATTTAAAAAAAAAAAATCCGACAATAAAATCAAAATAGATCCTTTCCGCAGTCATATATATAGTCATTTATTCTCTGTTTTTTTTCTTTCCCTTAGTATTTTTATACTATTTATCCAACACAAGGCCCAAGAGCCACTCAAAGTAGAGTAGTACTGAATGAGGTTATATGGACGTAAAAGTAGGAATTAAGTGAAGATTATGATGATATGTAGGATAGATAACGGTTGACCTTAGACTGGAAGGAGTTAAGATTGTAATGATTAGGAAAGCATCCACGTGGGAGATTTCTTTACAAAGTAGCGGTTCCGGGGAAGAATCTGTCTGAGTGGAAATGCCTTCTTACCAATGGTATGCGAATGAAATGAGAATTATTTGACATCATCTACTTGGCATAACAGATCCTAGCAATAAAAGGCTGAACTGGTTGAACGAAGGCATGAGCCACGTTTGAACATTTCTCATTCTAGATCGTGTAGCGATAGGCTTGCAAACATTGCGTCTGTGGTAAAGAGGTTTTACGGTTGAAAATAATTCATCGACCATAAGACCACATAAACGCTTTTGAACTGTGTCAAGGCTGGAAAGTGAGCATTCGAGTACCCCGAACCTCTTGAGTGAGGAGGGGTGCCCAAAGCTGATTGAGGACCCTCGCTATCTTATCAATATTTGTTATTCCCACCTGCATTTATATGCGTTACAAATTAAACTAAGCACAACTGACTGTTATTAAAAGATGAAAAATTTTCGCTGATTTTGACGTCATTCTGGTTTTTTTAATTTTTTTTTCGTTCAAATCTGTGAATTTGTTTTACTCAGGTCAAGTCTCGAAAAAACACGATATAAAATTCATAAGTTTTTATCCATAATGTTGAATTCGTTAAAATTCTTTAATTTTTTAACAAGAAAAATAAAAAAAAAGTTGATGTTAAAAATTGCCGCAAAACATTGTTGATTTATTTAAGATGGAATGATTTATTATGACGTGTCCTTAATTTGTATTTAGATACATTGTATTTATTTCCAGTTTTGCTAGTTGAATTGTTCACCTATATTGCTTATTATCAATTATTGTACATAATTAGGTTACAATAAAAGTAATATTTTTTTATGAATACTACGTTATGAAAATTGAGATATATTAGAGTGAGCGGCCCCGGATTATATATTCGAGGGTGGGCTGTATCGTAGATTCGGGGCCAAGAGCACGAAACTTTTGCGCCGGCCCTGTCTGGGTAGCTCCAGTCCTGATATGGCAATAATACAATAGTCAATAGAATCATAACTTATTTTCATATGAACACCTCAAGTTTATTTTTGGTTTTCTATTCAATTGTGCATTTGGTATTGGATATTTTGCAAGTTTTCGTTCTTAACTCGAAGCACAGCTCACAAGACATTAAGCACCAAATTTAGGCAAGCACCTTTTTCACTATTTCCAATTTATTTCCGGCGTTTCATCGTTTTTATATTTCTACAAAGACAAAACGATACTAGCCGCGTATTGTGTATTTATTAAAATTCAACAGATCTTTATAAAATATTTGCTTCCCTTGCCTCTCCTTTGCACCTATATGCACGCCATCTTATGCACATTGTAGCAAACGGCCATCATTCCCTTCGTACTCCATTGATGTGGTATGAGTTCCACTCGAATAACTTCTTCCCACGAACCGCTGCTTTGTGAAACCAACTCCCAAGAGGATGCTTCCCCGATCACTACAAGATTAACCTGTTCAAGTCTAGGATTAAGCGTTATCTTTCCACATATCCGCATAAACGGTACCTCTTATTCTGTAACTTTATAACTCGAGTGGCTCTCGGGCCTTGGACAGAGCTCTTCCGCTTTTACAGCAGCCTAATGCGGTAACATCTTTTGTGTGCTGTAGGCGAACATGGCTCTCTACCACTTCCTTTCGCTTGATTCTTTTACATATTTCCCAGTCCCGCTTGACCGTTCAGTCACACAAACTCATTGTCAGCTACTCAGTATTTATCCAAGCTCCCCACAGAGCGAGATGTGGCACAAGGCCGATTTTAAGTGGGTCTTTCCGAGCCCGTAGGCTCTGGCAAAATTCCCCGCAGTCCTCTTATACACGGGGTCGAGTAGGTATCTACCTCCCCAGACAAGACTCTGTCCTTCGTCATAGCCTGGGTTCCTCTCTGCCCAGAGGCAGCGGGGTCGACAAGCATTATAGTTGTCAGCTACTCGGTATTTATCCAAGCACCCCACGGAGCGAGGTGTGGCACAAGGCCAGTTTTAAGTGGGTCTTTCCAAACCCGTAGGCTCTGGCAAAAATTCCCCGTAGACTTCGTATATACGGGGTCGAGTAGATATCTACCTCCCCCAGGCCTTCGTCATAGATTGGGTTCTTCTATGCCCAGAGGCAGAGAGGTTGACAATCACTGTCATTGTCTTCTACTCACTGTTTTCTTAGACATCGCCTAATTTCTATATCTCCTGTGTGTGTTAAATTCTCTGAGCCTTCCTTTCTCATTATTTTCTCATAACAACTTTCTCTTCCTGCTTTCAAGTATGAGTCCTTTTACTGACCATTTCCTTTCAAGCTTATTCAATCCTACAGATTTTCCACTTAATTGGCAATCCTTCTTCTTTCTATAATTGCAGTAGGGGATTGCATTAAAAAAATAGAGTAAACTATATGAAATATTTAATAAGGACACTTTAAAAATCAGTAAAAGCGGAACAGAAAATATACAAAAGTTGATGCAGAGGCACAAATGTGTAAGAAAAATAAAATCACCCGTTGCCAACACAACAATTATATATGGCCGCTGATAGAAGCGACTTATATTTTATTGCCTGGGGATCATTGGGGAATCGCTAAAAGGCGAGAAGCTTTTAGCAGCAATCGTTTTATCAGGGATTTATTTATTTATCTATTCATTCCTGATTACGGTAATCAGTTTAAATAATACAGAGTAATAATTGACGTTTATATATATATATATATATATATATATATATATATATATATATATATATATATATATTTGATAGTATTTGTTGGTTATTGGAATTTATTCCGTATACACCAATCCTATACTTTGGTATATATATATATATATATATATATATATCCAATAACCAAGAAATACTATTCTTAAAAGTGTGCTCAATACAGAGTAGAGTAAATATAATTATTTATTCGAAAATTATAACATGAATATAACATATATATATATGTAGTCACAGTGTGAAGACAGGAATCAGTGCGACAAAATGAAGATCACATTAAGCCTGTTTATTTTATTCGATCTTTTTTTTGTGGCTTGAGTTTTTTGTGACTTTCTCTGATGTATCTTGCACCTATATGTAGCTCTGTTGATTGCTTGTTTCCAACTGAAAATTATTCAATCTATTGTAGATAATAATATATATATATATATATATATATATATATATATATATATATATATATATATATGCGTGTGTGTGTGTGTGTGTGTATGTGTGTGTGTTTGTTTAGCGGCATATCAAGTCTTTATGGGTCATTTAATGACAAAATTTAATTTTCTGGAGGTCATTAGAATTTCTTTTACAGAAAATATATTACTGGAATTTTTTTCTTCAAAAATGTATTGCTTGTAATTTGTTTAACTATGAAAATGTATTGCTGCTATTTTTACTATAAAAATATATTTTTTTATGCTTTCATAGGGTTTTGACCTCGGTTTGGGGTTAGCTATTTACCTATAGCTGGAACCCTAACAGGTGTTACCACGCTTCTCAAACGTCCCGATCAGGGGCATTACTGCAGGAAGTAGTTTATTATTACACCCAGAATATACATATATATATATATATATATATATATATATATATATATTAATTGGAACACAATCCTTTAACACAAGGACACATGACCCAGTGGAAGTCGGAGGCGTACAACGGCGGACACGTTGTGAATATGACAATGAAGATGAGGATAACAGTGCGAATAATATATATATATATATATATATATATATATATATATATATATATATATATATATATATGATACTGTTTATTATAAACAGTGCATTTACTTAAATATTTGTATCTATAAAAAGAATGTATAAACATAAAAATGTCTTAAAATAATTGTTGGACTTTGTCCATTTCATTATTCGTGACGTCATTGGTTTACATTTGATACGCCATGAGTAGATATGAATATACGTGTGAGATTCATAGAAGATTGAAGTTCAAATACAGTAAATTCAACCTTGCTAACCGTTCCGCTCCTCTGTGGCCAAATCGGTTAAAGGCACGTCAAGCTAAATGACGTTTCCGTATAGGATGCAGGTTCGAATCCTGTCGGTGGACGAATATTTTCTGTGAAAATTTCTCGGACATTAAGTCCGGTAAATGTGAAAGAGATTGAGAAGACTTTAGAAAGAACCGGAAACCCAATCCTAAAACGGAGACAAGGGATACGTTTTTACTCCTGTTAAATAAATGGGAAAGGAGTGTGAACAGGGCAGTAGGTGAAGCTATCTACTCCTAGTAATTAACAAGGTTTCATCAGTGTAAGCAAGGAAAGTGTAATTTTAGACCTAACTTGCACCTTCCTCAGTATGAATATCTTGTAATTGTTAAACTTCTCCGTTAAGTCACTACTACAAAGGTTAAACGCTGAAGACAGACTAATCACAAATATACACAACTAATGTAACTGTCGAACAATCACGTGGTCAAGATAAACACTCAGTTGTGGAGCAAGCTAAGTCAATAATAACTCAACCTTAAGAGAGCTATTTATGGTGCCATGGAGCATCTCATGGTGCTAAAGTGGGATAGTCCATTGCTTGGGATGTGATTAGCTGCTGGTACATGAGTGGAGGTATTTCTGTATAAATACCAGCTTGATTCATCAGTTAGTTTGCAGGGTTTGTATTGAGTTACAACCTGCTTTATTTTTGTCTGCCAGCTGGACGCTAGCTGGAACCCTTACGCCGGTAAGTGCTCTTTATTATTGTTATTCTACAGTAACCTAGTCTACATGACAACACAGTGCCATCTACATAAACATTCTTATTTTTTATACACGCTGTATATATATAAAAATGCGAATGTCAGTGTGTCACACCTTTTCAACTTTACTTGTAGAGGCCGTAGCCCAACATATACAATTTTGGAATCCGGCCGACTCCATGAGCAAATAAAAACATTCTAGGCTGGATCCGGAACTGCAATCCTGAAATTTTGGATTCCACAGTTTTAATTTCTGCGATTGTTTTCGCTAAATTTTTTTTTGCAACGAATTTTTTTGTTCGTAACATTTTTTATAATTTGGAAATAAATTTCGGAATAAATGAAATTAATTGCGAAATTCAGCGAGAGTCATCCATGAAATAAAAATAATTGTTTGTACGGAAAGTAAGGACCTACGCACATCAAATTTTCTTTAAATTAAGTGACAACAGAAGAATTATCGTTGAACTTTAAAAATTTAAGCTTAAATATTAATGCAATATTTAAATGCGGCGATCAATTTTGAGTTCTTCGGCAGTTTATCGTTGTCCATCGCATACGGCAGCAGTTATGTTTCTCAAAAAGAAATACCCACCAACAGAGGACCAGATTGCAATCAAATGAGTCCAGTCTGCAGCGAGGAAAAGGAAGAAAAATGAAAATGAAAATCCAGATCAAACGGCAGTCAGGAGAGCTTTCAGTGCTGAGAATATGCAAAAACTTAGGGACTCTCAAACTCCTGAAAAAGCCGAGGACCCAATCAAGAACCTTCCGCAAGAGTTAGCTTAAATGCCCCCTGATAGAGGAGCTTTTATGCAAGATCTTAATCTAACACTTTATTAAGTCTTAGTCAGAGATCAAGATAGAAATGATAAAAAGCAAAGAGACGCAGATTAATGGTATGTTATGTTTGGCTATTTCTTATTGGTTAGATATGTGTCACATGTAATGAAGTAAGATAATATTCAAATATGTGTGGCAAACATTCTCGATGCTGAAGTGTGTAAAAGTTAGTCAGATACAGTAGGATATTTTAATTGGATGCATGTCATGTAATGAAATAATATATAATATTCAAATAGGTGTAAGAATGGATTCTAAAGTATATAAAAGTTAGTGAGACGCTGCAGGATGTTTTGAAAAATTTTGTTTGGTTAGATTTTTCATTAAAGTATATCTAGTGTGTATTTTGTATTGACTTTTATGTATTCGGAAGAGATAAGTTAGATTCATGAATAATGAATCTGAAGAAAAATGGTGATGTAATGCAGTTTTTTAAACGTATGTTAATAGTTGGTTATATTGCTATAAATATGTTTTCATAATATTTTCTCTTTAAAGGGTTATGTTCTTTTTTTGATTGGTGAAATTAAAGTTATGCCCTAAGTCGTTGCGATGTAAGTCAAGAGAATTTGAATGTTTATCTAAACGCAAATCTCTTTTGTGTTCCTGGACGCGGGTCTTTAGATCACGTAAAGTCTCCCTAATGTACACGGTAGACATTGGATTTGAATTGTATTTTTTATTTTATTTTTCATCTCGATTATATCTCCGATAGTTTGGAGGTGGTTGTAACAATTCTCGTATTAGGGATGACTAATTCATTTGCGAGTTTAGTTGAAGTGTTGAAAGGTAGGATTATGAATTTTGTTGGAAGTATTTGTTTGTTTGGTTTTATGGATTTTGTGAGTTCGTTTTTTTTTTGTTGCGTTTAAGATGAAATGGTATGGGTAGTGTAGAAGTTTGAACGTGTTCTTAATATAATCCTTTTCTTCACTAACATATTCAGGGCTACATATCCTATGGGCTCTAAGGTAAAATCCTATAATTATTCTAGATTTTATTCTCCGGTTGTGGTGGGGATAGAAATTGATAAGGTCATTTTTGTTAGTGGGTTTACGGTAAACCTTAAATTCTAATTTATTATCCTTACGTATTAATAGGATATCGAGGAAAAGTAGTGAGTTGTTTTAAATTCGTGTGTGAATTCGATGGTTGGTTCAACTTTATTGAATTTAGCTGTTACGTTTAAAAGGGGATGAAATAAAAGGATGTCATCAATGTAGAGCTTTTATGATATGTTTAAATGTGGTGGATTCTAAGAGGAAAGCGAGAATGCCACTGATAGGAGACCCGATGGGTAAACCGAATTTTTGTTTTTAGAATATGTTATTGAAAGAAAAGAAACAGTGGTTAGTAATTAATCTACATATGTTTGTGATTTTGTGGAGCGGGTAGAAGAAGCTTATCCTTGGATTTATTGAGGTGATTTCTTACTATATTGAGGAATTTGGTGATGACGATATAGTGTACAGTGATTTGATGTCTAAATTCCTTGTAGTAAGTCACCCGAATGTTTAATGTGTGTTGTACTGATGGTGTCTAGGAAAAGAGTTAGGATTTTAGTGATGGCTCTAGCTAAATTGAGGGGTGAACTGTTAATTCTGGATACAATGGGCCTAATGGGTATGTTGGGTTTGTGTGTCTTGGGTAAGCTATATAGTGTGGGTATAGTGGGGGTGGTAATTTATTAATCTAGACTAAGATTTATTTTCATTTTTTAATAGTTTCTTGATAGTTTTGTTCATTTTTTATGGCAAGTTCATTGGTTTTACTGTCGGTGTATTCATTATTTAGGAGTTAAGTTTTCAATGTAGATGCTGGTGTCCAAAATAACTATAATATATGGGATAACGATATATAAATTTTGATATATCAAGAACAATTTCGTAGGAAAGATGTATGACAAAGCGGATTATGAATTCATCAGACTATGTTTACGTTGATGTAACTCCACATGCGCTTTAAATTAAATCTCTAACATTCATTGTCAATCTGGACAAAGAGCATTCCTCTCAAACTTTCAAAAGGTCTTGTGCAAAGTGTATGTAGGTAGGTGTGGACAGCGGTAACTAGAAAGATAGATACAAAAGCAAAACGTGTTTTATGCTTAAATTGAGCATTTTTTGAAGTCTTCAAAATATCTGATAAAGTGTGTATCCATCCTAGAATATCTTATACTGATTTTCTAAGCGCAGTTTACACTTGACAAAAGCCTGAACGCATTGGGGTATCTAGTGAGGATCGAACTCATTATTCAGTCGTAAATGTTTTAGCGAAACAAGCTTGCTAACCATTACACCACACCGTGGCGCCCCAGCGTAGAATATCTTATATATCGAAGTGTGATCTAAATGTTTGCGAAATTTGACCATGAAAAAAAGTATGAACTTTTACCTAATTTGCAATATATTTTTCGATGTACTCCCTGCAGATATGTATACGGTGTTCCGATCGGCTTTTCTTAGATCGCACTAGAAGTCCACAATGTGACTGTCCCACAACGTTTTTTCTACCTCAGCAACGTCAAAACGACGTCCTTTTAGTCGTAATTTTATCTAGGTGAAAAATAAAGAAATCCCAGTGGCGACACCCTACGAATCGTGGGATGGGGTGCCAATATCACGTTTAGGCAAAACTGTCGAAAGACATATGTTGCTATGGTGAAGTGCCAGCTCAGAATTCTTCAACTCCTCTTAAATCTTCCTTCAGGACGTGGCTGATCATGGCTCTCCACAGATTTATTATTTTTCTTTATTATCAGCTAATTGTCATGACCCCCTGGGAAAGTGTTATACTGAATCACACCTATTCTAGTGTTAATAGACTCTCCCACATATAATAATCGTAGTAGCAGTCGCCAGTGAGCTCAGTGAGTCGGTCTGAGTTCAGTCTGAAGTCGGACGACCAGCTGACCGGTTGAACTCTCTGCCTTCGGGCGGGGAGGAACCCGAAGGAGGCTACGCCGAAGGGCGGATTCTCTTTCGGGGAGGTAAACCGACCCTGAACTCGTTTATACGGGTTCAATGGGCATATTTTTGGCGGAGATCCCACGTTAAACCGGCCTTGTGCCACATGACGCCCTCGTGGGGGGGTGACTGAATATCCTCAGTGAGTTGGTGAGTCAGTCGATGTCGGACATTAAAGTATCAACCACCACAACTAGATTGCTGTGTCATTAACTATTATTTCAAGTTCCTAACGTTTTTTACGTCGAACCTTTTTAGGACCGACTCAGTGAAATACAAGCCTCCACTGTGAAAACTACTCTACAACAGAAAGATAGTAGAGTGGTTGGCCATTTCTTTCTTCAAAAGTTTTATTTCAGAATAATCATTTACTTAAACTGACTGCGAGACAATGTTAGTGAGCCAGATCTAGCCTGGTATTTAACCCATAGAGGGGAAGAAATGAGAAAAGTTGGATTTTATGTATTTTCCAATGATAAAAGTGAACGCAAGCGACTAGGGATAGATTTGAACTCGGATCGCTGATTACACTTTTCACTGTTACATTACACGCATATGAAGCTTCTCAACTTTTTGGTTGGCTGATTTTGTTTATCGTCATATCAATCTCAATGGGTTATTTAATGCCGAAATATAAACATTTTGTACATAATTTTATGCTTTCAGGCTAAAAGGTATGTTTTTTAAATATATAGTTTAATGTATTGCTGCTAATTTTACTACAAAGACGAATTGTTGGTAATTTTTTAATAAACATTTATATTGTTAGTAATTTCACTATAATAATGTATTGTTTGTCATTTTACTATAAAAATGTACTATAGATTTTTGTTTGGGTGTTCACTATTTACCTATACCTGGGACCCTAACAATTGGTACCATCCCCGGTCAGGGTGGACGTGGGAACAATAGCAATTAAGAGGTGATTCTATGCTCCTCAAGACCTTCAATCTTCCAATCAGGGGGCCTTGCTGTTGAATGTGGTTTATTATCATATCCAGGACGATATCACAGTAAAAGATGCCGTTTACAGTTTGACCAGAAGGGATAAATTTCTGGTGGACAATTCTTTCAAGTAAATATATTAAAAATGCAATTAATATTGATTAGATGTTACTGCGAATTTGACGCAATTTCTTTCATTATCTCTTATCTGCATAGATTTTAGTGAGTTCTATTGTTGGGATAATCTCTGGTTTGAGTTTTTAATTTCAAACAAATATCAACGTTTGATTGTTTCTCGTTGTCCATCAATGTGTTTGCTATATTTTCAGTAATTTCTTTCAAGTTATAATATTCGAATTTACAAGAGGAAACATTGCCAATTATTTCCATTTTATTCAGCTAACATTTCTGTAATCTGTCGATTTTATCGCATTGTTAGATCGTCATTCTAAGGTCGTTAGTAAATGACGCGATTAGAAAATAAAGATAAACCCACCAGGGAGATTTAGACAGATTCCCAAGAATATGGGAAAAGAATTTCAATCTGAATCCTATCTATCTATCTATCTATCTATCTATCTATCTATCTATCTATCTATCGATCGATCGATCGATCTATCTAAATAGATATAACCAACTAATTCTCGACAGTTATGTCGATTATTCCTTCCACGATCAATTTCCTTCTTTCTCCATCTTTATTTTTACTCTGTCTCACTCACGAGCGTTGCGCGCACACACACACACACACACACACACACACACACACACACACACACACACACACACACACATATATATATATATATATATATATATATATATATATATATATATATATATAAGAATATAAAATACAATACAGAGCATAGTGAATGCTGGGAGTAAAAGAAAACATTAATGTAACAGAACTATAATATATATTTAAAAAATATATTGTTCCTAACCGTACAATGCTACTCAGAGTTTCATGCACAAGGCAATCATCACACACACACACACACACACACACACACATATATATATATATATATATATATATATATATATATATATATATATATATACACATACGTAGCCTGATGATTGCTTGAAGCGCGTCAGTATGTAATGTTGATTTCTATGTCTATACTCTGTTTAGAAAATATGTTTATATTTATATGTTGTCTCTCTCAACCGTTCCATCCCTCTCACTATTTATATAAATATATTTATAATCATAGGCTGAAGAACAAATGTTTCACTTTGAATAAAGCTTCATTAGAGAATGCGATTATATATATATATATATATATGTGTGTGCGTGTGTGTGTCATCCACAGGCAGATTGTTTCAGAGCTCACCATTTTGGCTAGATATCCGACTGCTTCAAGCCAGGATCAAAACCTGACTGATTCAGCAACAGTCTGAAATCCGCCCCCCCCCCTCCGCAAGCCATCGGCGCACGGTTGAAAGAAAAGCGAATTTTTACGCACTTACACTGTGTATATATGATTGGATATTAAGGCAGTAATCCTTTTTATAGAAGCTTTATTGAAGACGATTGACAAGGAACGGCATTTCAGCTTTTTATTAAGTTTTTCTTGCATTCCGACAAGTGTTCTCTTTTCTGAACATAAAATGTGTTAAAACTTTTTATAGATATACAGAACATTTCGACAGTTTTACACACTTTTAACAAAATATTTGTCCGAATTCAAAGAGAAAATTGAATAAAAGCTTAATCGCTCTACCTTGACAATCATCAATAAATTATATATATATATATATATATATATATGTTTGTGTGTGTGTGTATCGATATAATATATACAAATATGTGTATATATATATATATATATATATATATATATATATATATATATATATATATATACAAACATATATATATATATACTGTTTTCTGCAGAACACCTTACCCAGCATCATTACTGTCAAACATAATCACTCCTTGCAGTTCTCAGCCGTAGATTAATCATCAATGACATATTAGTAGTCATTTCATGTCTATCTTCTCAAACATGCTTTCATCCTCCTACAATTACCGCCATTTTAATCGTCAATTCTTGTTGACCAAAGCTGACTCTAACACGTTGGCTACCACTTAACATTCCGTTTATTGATTGCACCGTCTTTTGGCAAACACCTCCCACCACAAAAAACAAAAACAAATGAAAATTTCATGTATTTAACTTAGTCTGGCACAAGTATATTAGTGTAAGAATCGAACTCACAACAGACTAGGCCACTGGTTCTCAAACCGCCGTGCTTTTAAAGTGTGCCGCGAAATATTGTCACAGGATATATATATATATATATATATATATATATATATATATATATATATATATATATATATATATATATATATATATATATATATATATATACTTAAACACTAATATTCCATGGTCATAATTTATTCCATTGGAATCGTAAATACGATCCAATTCATCAGACCTACAAATTCAAAAAGAAAAACAGAAAAATAACTCCGGAAATAAAAATGGAATTTAGAGAGAGTGTGGGACGAATGTTAGAGCTATAGAGAGGGGTAACAGATAAGTGAAGGTGGGGGGATTAAAATTTAACAGAGAGAAGTTTTAAAGAGGGGAGTCAAAGACGGTTTAAGTGAGAGAAATATGAATGTTGTCAGATGTCTAATACATTAAAGATGTAATCGGAAAGGATATGTGCGTGCGTGTGTGTGTGTGTTGTGTGTGTGTGGGGGGGAGTAGTAATGGTACAGCGTTAGTATTTGAATAAATTAATAATATTAAACATCATCATCATACTTATTATAAAACCCAGGTTGTGTGTCTGTTCGTTTATATATTGGATCGGATTTCCTACATTTTTCAACCGATTTCAACAAAACTTCACAGGACTACGTAAAATTACCTTGCGGTGGTTCTGACAGTGTTAAAAATCGGAAAAACACAATTAAGACACATCGTGAGAATGAAAGGGGGACAACTCATATCGAGTTATACTTATTATAAAACCCAGGTTGTTTGTGTGCGTGTGTGTGTTCGTTTATATATGGGATCGGATTTCCTACATTCCGTCAACCTTAAACAATAATCTTTGTCAATTTTATTTTTCAGTCTTTATGATGGTCGACACTTGATCTATCTCTTACTGTTACATCCCCGGGCAACGCCGGGCTCTACTGCTAGTCAGAAATAAGAAGCGAGAAAGACTACACTCAACTGAAGAAGAAATGAGGGTCTGCTTATCTTACATTCTACCAAATATTAAAGAAATCGCGAGAAAACACCAGGCAAAGGTTTCACACAAATTAAACTGCAGAAATAGTTGAATAGAAACATTGAAATAAAATAAGTTCATATTTGTGCGTGTATTTTTTTATTTATTTCATAACATTTAAATGTCTACCCTTTAAAAATTTTGCTAAGTGTTCAGTGATATTTTTGCCGTTGCTTAAATAGATTGTTAAACACTGCACTAGACTATGACAATGCAATAAATAGTTATTTAATAAGCCAAGTCTGGCACAAGACTTTTGGAGTGATATGTCGAGTGAGAAATGAACTTACCACACTAGTAAAATTAGGTGCCCTTTTTTTCTTTGCAAAGGAAGAGGCTAAAAATAGGCTATTTTGTCGGTAAATATTTTTATTATTACGAAGGCAGCTAATGTTAAAAATAACATCACACAGATTTAACACTGAAGTTTATTTAACGCAAGTTAAAATAATTCATTCATAATCAATTATTAAAAGAAATATAGAAGCCTTTGAATATTTTAAACACTTCAGTCTCCGCAAATCCGAAACTTGTCCTTTGGTATGGTTCACTTCAGGTGCACTCACTGAAGACAACAGTCGCAGACTACAGAATCCATGTTTTTCAAGTCCTGCCTACATAGTTCACAGAACCACTGCGCTGACGATCTTAAATATACAGGAATCCCTCGGTTAGTGCGGCTAATGCGTCCATCGGTAACAATAAAAAAATGAATTTTCAATTATTATGGTTAAACCGAAGAATGTTTTACCGCACTAATCGAGTATTATGTATGCATTAAGCAAAATTTGATATATAAAATTTTACCGCACTCATCGGAAACGTATTAATCGAATGCGCATTAATCGAGGGTATTTTTAGTTCTAAAACACTATTTATATTTACCGGTAAAATAGCCTTGGTGTCTATTTTACCGGGATCGGCAAAATAGACTTGGTGTCTATTTTACCAGGACCGGCAAAAAAGTCTTGGTGTCTATTTTACCAGGACCGGTAAAATAGCCTATACGTCCTGCAAATTTTATTTAGAATGGGTACCAAATGTTAATTTACGAACAAGTATCGTGATGTTTTGTCAATATTTTACTTGATATTATTATATTCATACTGTTTTTGATACTCGATAATATAGTTATACATTACTCTTAACTTTCGTGCAATGGAATAATTGCGAATCACTGACAAGATTTGAACCCTGTTATCTAGGACTGAAAGATTACCATTTTTCTAGGCTAGGTGATAATGATATCTAAAATGAAGTTTTTAAGTTGTACTACATGAAGTATAAGCTTTAACGAAGAAATTAAAATCCCAATTGTAAAGTAAAATAAAACTTTTAATTGTTAATTACTGGACAGAATTCATACATAAACTCACATTTAAAAAAAGGCCGTTGTTTTTGCGAATAAGCACACATCTCAAATCGGAACAGTTTCTGATTTCCTTTTAATTCTAAAATCGATAAAATTTCTCATCATATTAATTCGTATATTTTTATACACTTTCGAAGTTCAATGTCTCCTCTATTCAGAGCAGGGTTCACTGTAGATCCTTATTGGTAGTAAACCTTATTTTCAACACAATTACATACCAACATACATACCATATTAAAACACACCCAAACTTTACTTTCTCCCCAATAACAGACAATATTGCAAAAAAAGATTTCCCAATGCAACACAAAACCGTTTAAATCAAAGTGACCATTGATTAGAAATTAACATGACAAGATATTTGACAAAGCAGAGAAAACTAAAACCCGATTTTTCTCGAGCCTACTTCCGGGGAAAAAAATCCCATAAAAACACACAGATTTCGACTTTCAATGATGCAACCTTCTCCAAGCTGAACACAAGAGAAGACGTAGTTACATTTTGGTTAGCTTTTCCCTTCTCCCAGAATGCGTGCTGAAAGAAACATATGTCAGCGACTTCTAACGAATCATCTCCAAGAACAACAGTAAAGCCGGTTAGTGAATCTTCGCTGGCGATCATGTGTCAGCAACTTCGAACGAATCATCTCCAACAACAATAACGGTCAGTGAATCTTCGCTCACGGTAAAAGTATTTTCTCAAGTAGAGATTTTTTTGTGGAGCAACTATTTAAATGTTTTTTTATTCTAAACTTCAGATTTTCGGTGTACCAACTACCCAAACACACAACTAATATTTATTCCGTTTTGACTCTTTTGAATTCATGTACATATGTTTGTAAAAACAAATGATTTATTTAGCAGGCATGAAACCATGTTTTTTTTTTATTTTTATTTTATTATTGTTTGGAATTGGGACGTTTGGATTTTTAATATTAAAAAAAAAATGGACGACAGAATTTCCTGCACGTATCAGGGATATCAACCAGTTTATGTCATTTGCTGGATTCTCTTTAATTCTATCTTCATAATTAAGTCAGAAATGTTTACGATTATTTAATGTCTCGTTTTGTCTTTTTATTTACATCTCCAATTTAATTCGTCCAATTTTAAATTTAATACATAACTTTGAAACATTCTTATCCTCTACAATCAGATTGTCGTTGTTTGATGACATAAAAAGCTTTTACTAAATCTAAATTGCTCCATTTTAAATATTTATTATCGTTTTCCACCCTGGTGGTAGTAATGTGTCCTCAAATCTATGGTTTCAATTCGCTTTTATTTATTATAAATTTTTTTTATTAATGTCATCAAAACAATTCTACTATCTGCAGCCAACAACTTCCTTAACCCAAATATTTTAAATCAATAGTGTAATCCATATTTCCGTTCAATATATGTTTCTTTCTTTATTAAACGGATTCATCTATCTATCTATCTATCTATCTATCTATCTATATATATATATATATATATATATATATATATATATATCGATCTATCCATATGAATGTTATATCGAAAGTTTTATTTAAAAATTGTTCTCGACTTTTATAATACTTCGGATCTCTAGGTCGGCAGATGTCAATTTCGCTGTTAATTATCACACATTCAAACACGTGTACCTAATGCATATCACGTTTATAGTAATAATAGCTTAAGATCCGCACTCTGGGTGGACTGTTAATCTACCCACCTGCGTGGGGCTAAATTGGGCCTTCGAGCTGAAAACTAAAATGACCTCCTATCCAGCTTAAAAAAATAGCAATGACAATTTTGAATAAATAACTTTGAATTCCTCAATTCACTCAATGGAAATTCAAAACCTCACTTTAATTCTGATTAACACTATGAGTCCAATTCCGACCAAAACACCGATTTGGGCCAAAACTCTGATGTCGAAAATAGAGTTCTTCAAATCATTTTGAAGAAATAAAATTGATTTCCTCATTTCATAAAATTTTGGAGATATTTTAAACTGAATTTAAAGCAAAGGTTTTTAAATTCACAAAGTTTTTGTGTTACTTTAAACTAAATATAAATTAAAAGCTATTAAAATTAGCAAATTTTTTCAGTTATTTTAAAATTAGAATTTTTAACTGTTCCTTCTTCATCCGAACACAAATCCGAATGTTAGATGTTCAAGCACCAGATGAAGGGCAGATTTTCACTTCCGGGATCTTCCTGATTCCAAAAAGTTATAATATGCTTATGTAGAGAAAGTGTGGCTCAATTTAGAGGGGTTTCACACACGCGATCAGACAGAATTTGCGGTTTATTTATTTAGAAAAAGTAATAACGTTGGATTAAAAAGAATCTATTAATTGCTTCTTTCTTTCTTTCTTTCTTTCTTTCTTTCTTTCTATTCATTTATCAGTATTGACCCCTTCTTTTTTTCTTTTAAAGGGATTACTTTGTTACATAATAGGGAAGTTTTCTTGTGTAGACTCCTGAAAAACAGAATTATTCCTGTGTAAAATCGGTACTTTGTTCAATTAAAGACAGATAATCCAATTCCTATTCTATATCCTAAGTCAGTGAGGTTTGTTAACGCATAAGTACCTCGTGAAAGAAAACTTCAATTTTAAGTAAAATAATCAAAATTTTATTTGTAAGCCAACCTAATCTCGAAGACATCTAGAATTTCTGAGTTTATGTATTCTCCTGGAGCAAAAATATTTATATGTTCCTTTACTTTTGTTGTAATTGGCTGATTAAGTCAGTTAACGAGTATTTTTTACTGCTGCATACTTATAGCATTGTTGTCAGGCTATGCTGCCCCGTTTGGCAAATAACAGGAAACAACCATTTAGTGGAAATTAATGACTATAAAGACGTTGAAGGCGATTTCACATAATCTTTGGTTTCAAATGTTTCCTCTGTAGTATAAAACGAATATATTGGAGAAGGCGAAAGAGAACAACTGGCAATACACAGAAATACCGACGGGCCAGAAATACTAAAAACCGAAGTGGATGCTGCACTGGCCAAATGGAACAGAAACATGGCGACAGGGCCAGACAGAATTGTAATAGAAATGCTGGCAGCCTTAGACGATTCCAGGAAAGACAATATTACAGAAATAAAAAATCAAATCTACAAGAATGGTCATATACCTGAATATCTAAGCATATCTGTTTTTATAGCACTGCCTAAGAAACCAGACGCAAACAAATGCGGACTCCACCGAACAATCAGCCGAATGAGCCACATAACAAAACTCATCATCCGAATTCTGATGGATAGAGCATACGGCAGAATCAGGCCAGAGATAGGACAAGAACAATGTGGGTTCGTTAAAAACACCGGAACAAGGAACGCGGTATTTATACTCAGAATGTTATCAGAAAGAGCAATATAAATGCAGAAGAACTTGTACATATGCTTGCACCACAAAAATCGCTTAAAGCTGCTCAGCGACTTTGACATATTTGGGTAAGGCATCAGAATAATCAAAAAATCTCTCCTGGCAGCAAGCCGCCTGCATACGGATAAAAAAATGAGTTCAGCAGATATACAAAAATAGAAAGGAGCATAAGGCAAGGATGTTTCTTCTCACCAGACTTATTTAACCTACACAACGAGCCAATTTTGAGAGAAGTGAAAATTTTAGCAGGATTCATCATTATCAGGCACAACCTTAACAACATAAGATATGCAGATGACACGGTGGTGAGAGCAGACACAGAAAGAAAACTACAAAACCTCCTACAGATGGTAGCCAAGAAGAGCGAAAAGAAAGGACTAATCATAAACTACAAGAAGACAGATTTCATGGTCATCAGCAAAAAGATGAGCCCAATATGCAATTTACAGGTCGTGGAGACTACAATCAGGCCGGTACAGAAATTTAAATGTCTTGGAAATGTTCTGACACAGG
>CAHIKZ030004155.1:2760000-2812500 GCA_903632075.3 Acanthosepion pharaonis | reverse complement strand
GGATATCTCGGATGATAGAATGGGGGCCTTTTTCATAAAGTACGGCGAAGTAAATGAGATAAATGTCCTCATGAGTAAAGCTAACATAGCGTCTGGCGACATGGAGCTATACATAACGGTGAACAGGAAGAGCTTCCAAGAAATATCAAATATATTGGTCTGTCGAGACAAGAAAATGTTGGTAATAGTGGAAGGAAGGAGACTGTGTCGCTGGTCATGTGGAGCTTCGGGGCACATGGCGAAAGAGTGCCCCGGTAAATGTATACAAGCTTCACCTCGTCCAGCAACGAAAACAACAGCAGCAGCAGCAGTACCAACGGAGGAGGGAACATCCTCATTGACCACGGATGGGGTCTGGAAGGAGTCGAAAATTAATAAACGTTCTCTCTCCTTCACAAAAAGACGTACAGCCAATCAACACCGCAGGAGCGACCAGAAAAGCAGCCACAAAAGAAGATGAAGGCACAAAAGGAGGTGCAGACAAAAGCCAAAACAACCATCGAAAAACAACAGCCACAACAACAAGAACAACAACAACAACAACATAATCAACAGCAAAAACAGCAGGGACAACAGCAACAGCAGATAGACACACTAATGGAGGTGGACAAAATGCCGCCCCCTCTCCCTCCACTTCTTCTCTCAGTTCAGTATCCACACCCCATCACACGTCCACTTCTTCCCCTCCCCACCCCTCAAGGGAAAAGAAGAAAAAGAAAATGGTCCCAGGCCCAGATGCCATATGTAAGGTGGGCAAGGAAGAAGTCAAAAGGGGCGTGTCAAAAAAAAAAAAAAAAAAAAAAAAAAAAAAAAAAGCTCTCTTAGGACTTCTAATCAAATTGGACAAGATAGAGGGCAAATCGGTGGAGGACCCTCGAAATTTTCCCTGCGTCCCGGGAGTAATCACATGCGTGATGGACACGGGGGCTTACTTAAAAATATGTAGCGTTTGTGCTGTCTAACGGCTTTGTCGTCTATTCAGCATATGGGAACCGACAGGACATAGGAGTCTCTTTCTGGTTAGCCGTTCTCTGGATGCGAAGGTGGACCTTGTTCATGTCGATGCCGGTTGATCGTGGCCGATATTGCCGTGAAAAGTGGTTCGTTCCGAGTCGCTGCGGTTTATGCGCCCAACGACCGGGAGAGGTGGGTCTCGTTTTTTCGACAGTTGAGGACGTTCCTGGTGGATTCAACGCGCCTAGTCTTAATGGGGGACTGGAATGCCATCCTGGATCCCAAGTTAGATAGGGGGCGGGGAGCTAGTGGGTAGAGGGGCGATCGTAGCTTGAACAATATGACCTTGGTCTAGAAGAAACGACTTCGCAAGCCTTCTGCCATTGTCCTCAAGTCCGCCCTCTATGGGACCACGTTGGCGAGCTGACGGCTCGTATCGTTCTCGAAAAGCTCGTGCTCATTGATCGCGCGTACGCGTGTGACAGTGTGTCGCCCTCGTATTCTGAGGTGAAACGAATGGTGTTTCTTACGCTGCTGGCCACGGCCCGAATGGTGATTTGGACGACGCGACATGAGGAAGGATTGCGAGGCAAACATCTTTCTCATCAGGATCTAATCTGATCCTTTGAGCATCAGCCCAAGATGAAGATTAGAACTGATAGAAAACGCTTGCATTCGACATTCTTTAGCGGAAGGTGGGTGACTGAGGCGAGCTTGGTTCGTTTGAATGGGGCTAGCCTTGATTTTCTCTTTTAGGTCAACCTACGTCACATCAGGGTGGTTTCCTGTGGAGCCCTCCCCTGGTTAGTCTAGAGAAGCTTTGTGTATCTAGTAAAGTGTTGTTCCTGGCCTGCGCCTGGCTGCATCTTTGGTTATGATCCAAGTTTAGATTCCCAACCTCCCCAGTTTGTTTTAGCCCTTTTTCATCTCGACTGGGTCAGCTTTTATATTTTCCATGTCCGTATATATTTTCTCCTTTCCCACTCCCTTAGCGAGAGAACTTCTTGATTTTGTCCAACGGGTAGAATACAGCGGCTTCTACTTTTTGAAGGTGAGATAGGCTCTACTCACATCAGTTATGTTTAGTTTGCTTTGTTTTGACATTTAATTTGTTTGGGGTTTCATTCCCTCCCCTCTCATTCTTCATCATTAAATTTTTATATATAATATTTATTATCATTAAATTTTTATGTCACGGGGTGCCCTTGAGAGGATGCGTTATTATGGTGCATGGAGGATTGATTGGTGACGGACGAGTTTTTATGGGGAATGCGCAAATTGTAATGAGTGAATAGGTCGTGACTCGGATTAGCTAGGTATAAGATAGTGATGACCACCCTTATCCCCTCCCTTCCTCTTTTCGGCCACGTGTCATAATTGTAATTTTTCACAATAAATATCACTTACACTGAAGATCCGTTTAGGTGAAATTTAGGTAGGTTTTCCTGGCTCTTTAGAATTTATTTTAGTTATTCCCGCTCTACTTAGCGTATTGAGCACTCTACGTTTTAGTCTTACTGCTCGCTTGGTTTTTTCTTCTTCTTTGGACTAAAGACTTAAGGCACTGGGTCATTTATTTCGCCCTGTTCGGATGTTTTTAGTTCTTTATTTTTTTATTTCCATTATTTTTCCTCGGGTACCGATTTGTTTTGACATATCTAAAAATTGAGCTTTTTTCCAAACGAGTATTATTGTTAGTATATATATATATATATATATATATATATATATATATTAGGTTGTCTCTTAAAGTGCATGCTGAAATTAAATTGTCACCCCTAAATTTGTTTCATTCATTGAAAAACGACACATAAAATTGTAAGGAGATTGCGTAATATTTAGAAGCAGCCTTTGCTTGTTAAATCTTAAAGAAATACACACTTTTTATTTTACTATTAATAGCAAGCCATTACTGAACCTTTACAAATTATACATAATAAAAAACTAGAAACGTTTTTTTTTTTTTTATCTAAGAGTGAAATATTTAAATTGTAACCGATTTTTATTATTTTAAGACCCCAATTATGGCAAGTGTATCCAATGCCAAGCAGAAGTTTGAGAGTTCTTTCTGACGATAACCAATGTAAAGCAATATGTCAACTGTAGCTCGGTACTTACTTAAGTGATTTGTGTAAAGAAATTGTTCTCTTTCATTGTTTAAGCTGTTACCCATTTTTTTAAATTAAAAGGATATCTAACTTTATTTCCTAAGCTTTTGTAATCATTTTTCTACTAAATGTTTTATTAATAAATGCTCATTTGTTCATTAAGCTTCACAAATCAAGTGTTGGACCTGAAAATAATGAATTTTAATCACTGTAGGTATCGGAATCGTAATCGATAATCGTATCGGAATCGGAAATTTAGAACAGTATCGGAAATATCAGAATCGGTAAAACTATTGGTATCGTCTCATCACTAGTAGGAAGGATATTAGAATAATCCAGAAGCTATACTGGGAGTAAACCAACTGCAAACGGATAGGAAAGAAATTTAATAAATACTAGCAGCATGACCCGGCGTTGCCCGTGCTTGATTAAAAAATCGTACGACTCATACAGCAATCGCTATCACTTGACTTAAAATATTTTTGCCCTTCCTTGTCTTTAAGGAGTGCCCTTTGCCGTGCTGATGTTGCTACATACCTTACTTCTTGCCTATCTCACACTTCAAATTTTTCCAAGCTCTATACTAAACATTAAATCTGTTACGAAAAAAGAACAAAATGAACACAAAACTATCAGCTTTAAAAAAGGACTCGTAACTGGAAAAATCAAATGAAAAAAAAAGTTAACAACAAATACTTTTTCACACCCAACCCAGTTCTGCGGAATCAGAATCAACGTTGAGTTTAAGCAAGTGAATGAGCGAATTGGGGTAAAGTGCCACGCAGATTTAAATTTTTCCCACTTGTGACGAATGCAGCTATCGATTTTTTTGCATGCTAGCATGCTAGTTAACATTCGTGTCAGTCAACTGTTGGCTCTCACACTGGTCAATAGAATCTTCCTGCCTATTCGTGGCAGCCAGCTATAGGCTCTCACTCTGGTCAGTAGAAAATGGCAGCAAACTACATGAAAACTGCCATAGAAGGATGAAAAAATCGATTATTTCCACTATCGATGGGAGTTGGGAATGCAAAGTCGGTCTTGGCCTTCCTGCTAACTTGGAGCATGTAAATTTTGGTGCAACTGTCGAAAATTGCGGTCGTTGTTGCATTCACACACACACACACACACACACACACACACACACACACACACACACACACACACACACACATCCTGCCTTTTATAGATAGAGATAAAAAAAAATGGTGTAAGACAAGGAAGCATCTTCTCATTTCATCCAAAACAACGAGGCCATTCTGAGAAAATTAAAATTTCTACGGAGATTCATTATTGGCTGACACAATCTAAACAACATAAAATATACAGATGACACAGTGTTGATAGCAGATACATAAAGGAAATTACAAGAACTCCTACAGAAGGTAGTGTAGGAAATAGGGAAGAAAGGACTAAACACCAATTGCAAGACGACGGAATGCATGAGACTGAGCAAGAAAAAAAAAAAAAAAGGCGCAGCATGCAAATGTCAGATTTGAGATACCAAAATCAAACAACTGCAATAATTTAGATTATCCGAGAATCATATTAACAGAGGACGTAAAGTGCGATATGGAAATCCAAAGGGGCATTCGATAGCAAATATGCCTTCCAAAAGCCAAGCAAAGTATTATGTAATAGAGAAATATCCTTAGAAACAAAGAAAAGAGAACTGATGTAGTATCAGTCCTCCTATATGGCAGCGAGTGCTGGATAATCTTCTCCCGGATGAAGAAGAGACTTGAACGGCCTTCGTCAGGTGATTTGAATTTCGAACTGAACCCTTTATTTCATCCACCGAGGTAGATTGTTCTAGTTCCACGTGTCATGTCTCTTCCGGATGTGTCAGTTATTTGCCTTTAACTCAACACTCCCAGTTTTTGTTCACCACTGCAGTAGCCAGTAGTATTGAACTCACAACTCTTTGGATCAAGTCACTGGAACCAACTAACGTTTTTATCCACTGGGCCATGTGTTCTTGTGTCCGAGCCATGCAAATAATTACAATACCTCAATAATAATAATAATAATAATAATAATAATAATAATAATAATAATTTCAGCTCAGGACTAAAGTCTCGCAATCAGATCCTATCACTGTCACATAATCAAGGATGGAACTAACCCAAAATGCAGGATCCACGGAAAATATGATGACACTCTCGACCATATTATCTCAGGACGTCCGGAACTATCAAAAAATGAATATACCCCGAGACATAACAAGGTAGCGACATATTTGCACTAGAAGATATGCAAGGAGCATAAAATCGAAACCACTGAGAGATGGTATGACCACCAATCTAACATAGCTACCTAAAATAACGATGTAACTATCCTCTGAGACACGCCAATTCAAACTGACAGGGAAACAAAAGCCAACATACCAGATATTATAATAAAAGACAATAAATTCAGGAAGTGTATGCTTATTGACATAGCAGTACCTTCTGAGAGAAACTCCCCCATAAAAATTATCGAGAAATTGTCCAAATACAAGGACCTGCCGATCGAGGTTAAGAGGATGTAGGGAATGAAGACTGAGATTGTACCAATAGTAATCGGAGCACTGGTCTTGTGAGAAAAGGAATGGACAATTTTACTAACAGTGTCCCAGGTAACATCAACATACAAGTTGCCCATAAGCTCGACCTACTAGGAACATCCCATATACTAAGAAAAGTGCTATCAATTAAATGGCAATTCTCCTATAGGGCCTAAGAACCATAGTTTGGACCCGTTTCTACAGAATACAAAATTAGGAAACTTAACATAATAATAATAATAATAATAATAATAATAATAATAAATCCTCATCCGCATAGATGTTAACAATGTAGACTAATTTTTGTCCCGGGGGTTTACCAGACCTACACACAACTGTCCTTGATGATAATGGTAATAGCAATATTAGACGTATCCTTATAAGGAAACACTCGGCATTCCTTGACCGATTAAACTGTACTATATAAAATCTTTCTCTTAAAACAATTTTTCATAAAAATAGGTTTCTCAAATCTAATAGCTGTTAACGCTCTTTCCTGTAGTGGGGTTTCCTTCCCATCCTTTTATTTGAAGTAGTGTGGAATGCCAACAACATTATGCCGTTATTTTCTCTTTGAGTTACATGTGCTATCCATTTTAGTTGTTGCCGTTGTTGAAAGTCCTTAAGTGATGTGGTTTCTGTTATTTGGTACAGTTATTTGTGATTCAGTGGCGCCAGTTTACAATGTTCCAAAACGTGTGGCCTTCGCCAAGATCTACAGGCTTCACTCGTTCAAAGCCATTTTTAACTATTGATCTTAGAAAGTTGTTGTGTACAGCTGAGAGTTTAGATATTTCTGAGCGGGTTTGGGTGCCATGCATGACATCCATATGAAAGTCTCGATTTGACGAGGCTATTTAAGAACATGACTCGAGTTATCAGGTTAATGTTTTTTTTTAGCAATTTGCGGTGTTGGATGAAACTAGCTCTAGTGCAGCCTATTCCATGTACAATTTCCTTATCTCCTATACTAAATTTGTTATAACAGAGGTATTTGAAGTATTTAGTATTTACTAATTCCACATGCTGAATTTTCAAGATGGATTCCTGGTAGGTGCTATTATTGCTTTTATTCCAATACCAGATCATAGTTTCTATTTTGGAAAGGTTTAATCAAAACTAGAAAACCAAGTCTGCTCTATTACTAAACCCTTGTTGTAGATTGGAAAAAAAGATGGTTTCATGTATTTGTGGTCGAAATTTGAACTCAAATCGCCAGGCCTACTTTCTTCGCCGGTAACCGCTACGCTAGGCGCACGTTTTCTTGTAGCTCATTTATTGGAATGTACGGATAAGCAATGGTTAGCGACACAGAAGATGGAATCAGTGAATCGATTTCGAAATTGAGCTGCGACTGTTTATGTTCATTTCACACTAATGTCTACTTTTCCAGACTCTCATCGCTAGATATGTCAAAGTGTTTCTGTTATGCCACAATGCTGACGGAGAAAAGGGTGAGAAACAATTTCGGTAAATCACTCTCCCTTAACTAGCTTATATCACTAACTAATAGCGACAGAACCATGAAAACGTGTAATCAATTGATTAATAGAAACAAACATTATCCTAGGTTAGATTTCTCGAGCTCTCGATGAGAGATGATGAGCCAATTCTCTGGCGATAGGTGAGACGGGCAATTGAAGTATTGTACTCAGATAGCTGCTCTGCAATAGATCTACTTATAAATCATTAGAAAATCGATCATGTATTTTATGCACTCACGCAACTACAGAAATGAATCTACAAAGCAATGACGCCTAAATATAAAAAGAAAAGAAAAAAAAAAGGCAAATAAAGAAAAAATAATAGAGCACGTCTCTGTTGACCTGATCTTCGACTTTTAATGTGAACAAGTCTGATGTCTCTGTTATGACAGAGAAACTAGAATGTCATCACGCCGCATAATGGCTTAGAGAGCAAATTCTGGTTTGACCAGCCTCTTTACGCAGACTTGCGGCTTATCGTGACACAGAAGAAGAAAAAAAATAATACGGCTGCAACTGTCGAAGGTGAAGTTTATTCAAACTGACCTTGCCTTTATGAGTAAATTTCAGGTCAGTTCGTCCAAATATTTTGGATCCTGCAACAAGTTTTCTTCCATGTCTGTTTAATCAAAAAGGTGCCACAGTCAAGCCTGTCGTAGGTATTTGTACCTGCTGGATATGGCGAATTTTAAAATTACTAGACTGATTGCAACGGAGATAATTAAATCTTGACAGAATGCAAATTACTGGAAGGAAAAATGGCGTCCAGCTTACGGTTTGGTTTCTTTTGTTTAAAGGCATAACAACCTCAATGGGTTATTTAATGCCGATAATATTTTTAATGCTGGTGAATTTTTTTTTCAAAAATATATTGCTGATAATTTTTTTCAGAAATGTATTGCTTGTAATAATGATTTACAAAGTATTGCTGGTATTAAAACCCTTTTTTTACATTTTCATAGTGTCTTGACCCCAGCTTGGGAGGGGGTAACTATTTATCGATAGCTGGGACCCTAACAGGTGTTACAACCCCGGGTCAGGGTAAACCTGGGAACATCAGCAACTACCAAGTGGTTCCACGCTCCTCAAAAACTCCTTATCAGAGGCCTAGCTGTTGGACGTAGTTTATCGTCTTACCCAGGACGCGGATGTAGTTTATAATCATACCCAGGACAAACTGGATGTAGTTTATCGTCATACCCAGGACAGACTGATTGTAGTTTATTGTCATACCCAGGACAGACTGGATGTAGTTTATAGTCATACCCAGGACAGACTGGATGTAGTTTATCTTCATACCCAGGACAGTCTGATTGTAGTTTATTGTCATACCCAGGACAGGCTGGATGTAGTTTATCGTCATACCCAGGACAGACTGGATGTAGTTTATCGTCATACCAAGGACAGATCGTCATACCAAGGACAGACTGATTTTATTGTCATACCCAGTTTATTTATCGTCATACCCAGGACAAGCTCATACCCAGAACAGATGATTGTAGTTTATTGTCATACCCAGGACAGACTGATGTAGTTTATAGTCATACCCAGGACAGACTGTATGTAGTTTTCGTCAGGACAGACTGGATGTAGTTTATCGTCATACCCAGGACAGACTGATTGTAGTTTATTGTCATACCCAGGACAGACTGGATGTAGTTTATCGTCATACCCAGGACAGACTGGATGTAGTTTATCGTCATACCAAGGACAGACTGATTGTAGTTTATTGTCATACCCAGGACAAGCTGGATGTAGTTTATCGTCATACCCAGGACAGACTGGATGTAGTTTATCGTCATACCCAGGACAGACTGATTGTAGTTTATTGTCATACCCAGGACAACTGGATGTGATTTATAGTCTGGACAGACTGTTGTATTTTCGTCATACCCAGGACAGACTGGATGTGGTTTATCGTCATACCCAGGACAGACTGGATGTGGTTCGTCATACCCAGACAGACTGATTGTCATTGTCACCCAGGACAAGACTGATTTATCGTCATACCCAGGACAGACTGATTGTAGTTTATTGTCATACCCAGGACAGACTGGATGTAGTTTATAGTCATACCCAGGACAGACTGTATGTAGTTTTTCGTCATACCCAAGACAGACTGGATGTAGTTTATCGTCATACCCAGGACAGACTGGATGTAGTTTATCGTCATACCCAGGACAGACTGATTGTAATTTATTGTCATACCCAGGACAGACTGGATGTAGTTTATAGTCATACCCATGACATACTGGATGTAGTTTATCGTCATACCCATGATTTACGGTTGATGTTTCAAATGATCAGTTAGCATGTCGGTAAAAGAAACCAGTTCAAATAAAATAGTTATCATATCGGTAAAGGCAACATGTTGTACTCTAGAGAATCCAGGAATTAGGCATAAGAATAATGCCATTGTTAATTTCTCGAGCGATATAACCATATGCATAAGCTGCCATAATGCGAATCGAACCTTGTAAAAATAAAAATATTTGGGGTTTGAGACTGTAATTACATTTTACAAGAAAGGATATAAAAACAAATGCATTTATTTTTTTGTTGCTTCTTTCCATCCTCATTGCTGAATGTCGGGAACCATGGTCAGTTATTAGTTTTGAATTCAGAGTTGCCCTTTTGTTAAGTTCGTTGCCAACAACGAGAAGAAAGCCCAGGCTGGCTTACTATTTAACCCATAGCTAGGGAGAGGCGAGAGGAATTTATACCTTTCCTAAGGGTATTTTCATGTAGGTGAATGTAATGAACTCGAATGGAATTTCGAATTCGACTCTCCGATTTCACATTCAGAGCCGATAACCAGTACACCACCTTCACATGCTTTTTTTTCGTCCACAAATCTCATCGAGAAAAACGTGGTAGGTGAGTCCGGAATCCTATTCCTCCCCATTACTCGGAAGCTGGCTACCAAGCCGCAGCTCATCCATCTTCCGTCGGCTACTTAAAGTGTTTGTCATCAAAGTGACTAAGGAGTCCCATCTACCCCTGTTTTGAAATCCGAATGATCTTTCCCCTTAGACAGATAGCCAACTAGGGCATAACGAGCTCTGTCTACCCGGAAAAGGTAAGCTGAATTTATTTAATTTTTTTTAATTTTCAACGACATCGGTCCAAAAGGAAGGCATATCTTCAATTCCATGTTTAATGAAATCTGTATTTTTTCTGAAAAAAATTTGTAAATCTGTTTTCAATTTCCTCTGTGTTTCTGAATGTTTGGCTACTTATGAAATGTTCTAGCGATAAAAACAAAGCGAATTCTGTTGATACTAAATCGAGTAAGTACTGAAGAAAGTTTTGTTTTGCAGGGTGTACCTTTGCATTGTCATGCCGGAAAATAACACTTTTTTTCAATTTTCCAGAGCAAGGCACTCGACGTTACATGATCAAGTTGCTGAAAATATAGTAAGTCGATAGAAAACGGAGACGATGAATACTATCGTAAGAGAGCGTCTAAACGAAAGAAAAGGAGCCATATATATATATATATATATATATATATATATATAGAAAAATGTAGTAATAAATCCGTTGGTATATGATGTAATGAATATGCATACACCTGGGTTCCCCCCCTCACAGTAATATGATTGGCTGGTGTCAGCCATAAATACGGACTGATGCGGAGGTACATGGACGACGCCTATTGACTATGCCTATTGCCATCGCCTATTGCCTACGCTTATTGCCTACCACTACGACGAGGACCAGTCCGTTACGGTTACCTGCTAGTTTGTCCTACTTGGTAACTAGTCCAAAACCACTTTGCAGATATATATATATCCCTTTTGGGGGCATATCAGTATATAATCCAAGTGGATCCTAGTAATATTAAAACTGATCCGCAAAAAGAGCTCAGTGTATTTATTATTACAGAGCAAATAATTAGTACACAACCCTCCCCTGACCACAGTCTTGTGCCTTTCGTCTGACTGAAACATTGAAATGTAAATAATTCTGTATTAGTTTTTCGGAAGTTTTTTGTAGCTGTCACAGTTAAATTTCTAATTCGGACCAGAACTCAGTCTATATCGGGGTTGAGTAAGACGAACGAATTTTTCGTCGGTTGAAATAGGCCTATTCGCTATCAGTTGAAATAGGCCTATTCGCCATCAGTTGAAATAGGCCTATTCGCCATCAGTTGAAATAGGCCTATTCCCCATCAGTTGAAATAGGCCTATTCGCCAACAGTTGAAATAGGCCTATTAGCCATCAGAGGTAATTTTGGATTTTATTGTGTACTAAATATCATCCAAACAAATTTGATTAAAAAGAACCCAAAAGGTCTGCTTAATTTTTTATTATATTTTTCCAATTTGTAGTGTAGTGAGTTTGATCCTTACAAAACTATCACGATCACGAGTCTGTTTCTCATACTAGAATTCACCCAATATAAGTTTCGTGAGCCACTCAAGGTAGAGAATTACTGTTAAAATAAGAATGACGAATTAGGGTCGTAGATTATGAGGATAAGAAGGCCATGATTCGTAGGGGTTCCACTGCGGTTATCGCAACAGGGGATGTGTCTAGGGTGAGATAACCTGACGGTGCTTAACCCTTTACAGCCTTTTTTTTTTTTTTAAATTCAGCGTTGTCCTTTTATATGGATTCCCCTACTAAGACTAGTCTAGTCCTATTACTGACGATGGTTTTAATTCAGTTTTCTTTCTCATTGACTAGCTGCCAACCAAGGCAAGATAGCTAAGTCTACTCATATATTTAACCCAGAGCCGTAGAATGATGGATTTATGCATTTTCCAAGAGTAACAGTCTTAACTGAATAAATACGGTTCGGTCAGAATTTGAACCCGAATCTGCTCTTCGCGACGATAACAGTTCCCAGCAAGCCCCACTAAAGTATCCAGTCCCCACTGTTACTGATAAAGGTTTTAATTTAGTGTAGTCTTTCTCTTAGACTGACTGCCAACCAAGAGACAAATCTACCTTGCCATTTAAACCATAGCGGGAGGAAGATAGATTTTTACCTTTTTCCTTGGGCCTTATTGCATTCCTCTTTTCATGCCGATAAACTTTAGCTTACCCGCACATCCACCCGTACTGTGGATATGTAGAAATCTACGCTCAGGGTGGAGTTGGGGGGGTATCTTCAGTACGCTGGTCAGTAATCCAGCCTTACAGAACAACTTGCTTGTGTAATAACATCGATTTTTCCAGAAGTTTCACTACTGTGACTTTTTGTTTGTTGAGATTTAGAATTATATAGAAAAAGAATATCGCAAATAAGAGTTGTGTGTATAAAATAAAATAGGAAAGAAAGGATAACATAAGGTCTGTAATAAAAAAAAACAAAAAAACAAAAGAATTAGCTTACGTAAATATAATAGCCAGAGGGGGAAGGAAGGAAAAAAAGGAAGAAAAGAAAGAAGGAAAACAGAAAGGAAGGAAGGAAGAAAGAAAAGAGAGAAAAGCGAACGAGGAAAAAAAAACAAAGAAAGTAGCACGTGTGAATAAAATAGCACGATGAAAAAGGAAGGAAGGGAGGAAGGAAGGGAGGAAGGAAGGAAAAGCGAATCAGCCAAGAAAAGGGGCAAAAAGAAAGAATTTGCTTTTGTAAATATAATAGTGAGAGAAGGAAAGAAGGCAGATAGGAAGGAAGAAAAGAAGGAAGGAAGGGAGGAACGAAAGAAGGGAGAGAGGAAGGAAAGCGAATCAGTCAAGAAAGAGGGGAAAAGAATTTGTTTGTGTAAATATAATAGCGAGAGAAGGAAGGAAGGAAGGAAGGAAGGAAGGAAGGAAGGAAGGAAGGAAGGAAGGAAGGAAGGAAAAAAAAGCGAATCAGCCAAGAAAAGGTGGTGGGGAGAGAAAGAATTTGCTCTTGTAAATATAAAAGCGATAGAAGAAAGGAAGGGAGGGAGGAATGAATGAATGAATGAAGAAAAAGAGAACAAGTTAAGAAAAGAAAAAAGAAAAGGCAAAAAAGAAAAGGAAAAAAGAAATAATTAGCTCGCGTAAGGAAGGAAAGAACGAATGCATGAATGAATGAATGAATGAATGAAGGAAGGAAGGAAGGAAGGAAGGAAGGAAGGAAGGAAGGGAAGGAGGAAGGAAGGAAGGAAGGATAGAAAGAAGTAAAGAAAAACAAGCAAACCAAGAAAAGCTAAAAAAAGAAAACAAAAAGAGGGAAAAGTGACTCGGCTACTTGACCGTGCACCTCGTAAACCAGCGCATGAACTAGTTGACTTACAGATTTTCATTTTGAACGACACTCTCATCCCCCCTCTCTCATTCTCTCTGTCTCTCTCTCTTTCCCCCTGTCTTTGATATTTCATTCTTCTTTAAATCCTTCTCGCTCTTCCCGACAGTGCCACCCACACTGAAGGATACGAGCAGCTACTGGGTGTCATGCAGGCGCACCGTTTATCTTCGCACTGGTAAATCAAACGCAACCGGTCACGTTATGTAATAGTGCATATATAGAAGCGCACACATGCCTGTGGGGTGAGGAATATGGGCAAGATTTTCTAGGTTTGTCTAAAAAAGGTTTGGTTCGTTATGTTGAGAGAGATATGATTGATGTTAGTTCAGACCTACGACTGAGCATTTCATTTAAGCCTTAGGCAAGTGTTTCTCACCATTGCAATTTGCAAAAAGTCTATCGCTGAATAGATTCTTATAAAGCCAAGCTTAGTCTGGCACAAGGCCAAATAAGACTAGAAGCTTATGTTGCACTATGCTTTCAAATTTATATAGGCCTGCTTTGAAAAAAAAACAGTTTATAAAATCCTTGATTTTACCAATGATTGATTTGTTTTTTACGGCTTAACACTTTGTGGATTATTTAAAGCCGAAAAATATTTTGGATCGTAAGGATAATTATTTTTGCATTAACAAATTTTTGAGAATAACAATCATTTTTTCTACTATTTGACCCATAGCTGGAGGGGAGGATATGGATTCATACATTTCCCAAGTTTATTTGGGCGTAAGTGAACGTAACGAACCCGATTCTAATTTGAACTCGGTACTCCGATTTCTCATCCCAAGCCGCTATCCATTACACCACCCATACACCCCTTTTTATCAATGAACAATTACCAACTGTATCAGCGACGGTGCAGGTTACAAACACTTACATGTAAAATTTTTCTAGAGTCAATCACAAAGCGTCATTGGTTCTATTTAGCTCAATATCTAGGAAGCGTAATGCGTTATTAGTTTCGATTTCATACCTGCGATGGATTTTATTTTTGAAACCGATATTAATAACGCATTACCTTTCCGAGATATAATGCTAAACAGAACTAATGATGACCTCCAACTAAAAGTTGACAGAAAATCGATCAGTAAGAATGACCTCATAAACTATAATCGAATAAAATCCTGAGTTATGGGATTTTATTTAAGTGCATTATGAATCGGCTGTCCCACAATATTTACTCGAAGAAGAAATATATTGAAAATACGTTTAAAAAAACATCCAATATGTTTACTATCACAACGCTAAAAGAACAGGAATATATACAGAGAAGTAGAAGTGTTAGTATGAACAATCAGGTTTAGTAGAGAGAACAATGTAGTCCTGACCAGTATCACTATTCCAATATCTTGCAGTAAATGTCTGAACGCGACTCTATTTCGGACTGCCTCTGACTCGACTTGAACGACTGACTATATTTAGTCACTCTCCCACGTTGGCATCATGTGGCACAAAGCCGGTTTAACGTGGGATCTCCGAGTCCGTGGGCTCGGCCAAAAATATGCCCATTGAACCCGTATAAACGGGTTCAGGGCCGGTTTACCTCCCCGAAAGAGAAACCGCCCCTCGGCGTAGCCTTGATCGGGTTCCTCCCCGCCCGAAGTCAGAGAGTTCAACCGATCAGCCAGTCGACCCAGATCGACTTGAACGACTGACGATATTCAGTCCCCACCTCCCTCCAGACTGGGGCATCATGTGGCACAAGGCCGGTTTTTTAACGTGGGATCTCCGAGCCCGTGGGCTCGGCCCCAAAATATGCCCATTGAACCCGTATAAACGAGTTCAGGGTCGGTTTACCTCCCAGAAAGACACTCCGCCCTTCGGCGTAGCCTCGTTCGGGTTCCTCCCCCCAGCCCGAAGGCAGAGAGTTCAACCGAACAGCCGCTCAAGAGTTGAGCGATAGACTCCTGCCTACTACTTAATATTAAATTAATTACCACTCCAACCAAAAACAGCTATGGATATGATGATTTCCTAAGCGTAACTTAGATATGACACAAGACCAAAAATATTGAGCATCTAGTAAAACTGTGACGGATATGATTAGAACCAAAAATATCCATAACATATCTGAAACAAACATATATAAAATAAATCATAATAACTTTTCTTTAGTAGTGAAACTTGCAGAAATTATAAAGAACAATGTATGACATAAAAAAGATCTACATAATTTAACTAATGCATTTATTATACACAGAAATAATTTCAATCACAATTTCAATTTGCATTACATATTAATTTGCATTACATATTAAACGAAAAAATAACTTAAATGAAAAGTTCTTAAAAGTGTAATTATTGATTCTTGTGAAAATGTTAACTTAAACCCTGGAATGCGTTTTCATAAATATCCTTTCTTAAAAGAAATGCTCGTTTCTCAAGCCAACGTGACCTTAACATTTAAAAAAAAATCAAGGTAAAGGGTTAACTCATGACCTTTAAAAATAAAAAATAAACAAAATAAAATGAAAATGCATAAAAATAAATAAATACGTAACATGTCATTAAGAAAAACTCACTTTCGTTTAATAGGCCAATAAAATATACTTAACGCCTTCCATAGTTTACCTTTCCTTTACACAGTAAATTTTTAGAATGTTTCAAAGCGTTCTATATTTCCAAATCTGAAAACAACGCTTGTATTTTTCTCGCATTACTTCGGTGTATAAATACAGGTTACTAAATAACCTTTTTTCCACCTGCATTGATAAAGTTCCTCGAGGAACGAAACGTGTTAGCATAAAAAGGTTTTCCTTTTTGTTTTTTTTTTTATATATATATATATATATATATATATGTGTGTGTGTGTGTGTGTGTGTGTGTGTGTGTGTGTAAGCAAATATATGGATATAGATTCGATAGTATAAAAAAATATATACGGAAAAAAAAACAAAATCCTTATATACAATTATGCTGTTTTAACATATTATGTAAATTATCAACATTATCGGTCAACATGACAAAGACGATGTACATAATGTATTGTATTGATAATGTTATCATTTATGAATATGTCCTGAAGATGGTTTATTAGACCGAAACGTCCGACGTTGACATATTAACATTAAAACAGCATAATTGTATATAAGGATTTTTTTTCCGTATATATTTTTATTTATACATATATGTGTGTGTGTGTGTGTTTGTGTGTGTGTGTGTGTTCAATGAACACGTAATATCAAGGATGAAGACGTACATATGTGTGTGAGAGACAAAGCAAATCAAAGAGAGAGAGAGAGAGAGAGAGAGAGAGTGAAAGAAGATGAGTGAATGTGCATGTGTGTGTGTGTGTGTCTGTCTGTTTATTTGTGTATATTTATGTGTATGTGCCATATCATTCCCTGATACGTATCTATACATTTGTGTTAGAAACGGATTGCATATTTGCGGGCGTCACCCGTCTGCTTGTCAATTTCATTTAAAGTCGCCAATGCAAACAGTCAAAAGCGTAGAATCAGAACAGACACAAATTGTCTATTCACACACACACACACACACACACACACACACACACACACACACACACACACACACACACACACACGACCAATGTCTTTCATTTGACCTAAATACCCAGCCCATTCAATAAATTATACAACTTACAATAGCAACGTTAATGGTGACGACAATATTAGCTGTTTCCATATAAGGAAACGTTCAATAAAGAGTATTAACAGCCAGGAGTTCCGCATAGGATATTACGAAGTTGATACTAATTAGGATTATTATTCACTAAAAGGAAAAGATATAAAACTGAAATGGAATTCATTAATGGGACGTGCAAATAGACGATATGAGTGGACGTACAGTAACGAAATGAACGACTTCTTTCTTTTTCCCATCAGGGCGTAGGCGATCATGGCTACCGACGAGTTTCTTTTCTTTATTATCTCCGAATTGCCACGACATCGCGTTAAAGGTTGTTAAGAGATTTCATCTTTCTTTCTCAATGGTGTTGGACTTGGAGTGATCTCTTGATCACGTGTAATAAAAAAAATCTAATTCCCATGATTCCATAGGAAAAATGGAAACCGTCCTACTGGCGGGAAATTTAGAAACTTGCAAGGAGAGCACGTGATATTGAGCAGCCCCAGACATGAAGACCACAGATAAGTCAACTTACCCAGATATCACTTTCTTTTGTTAAATACCGCCTTTATGAACAGACTTAATACTTTCCCAGAAATCTATTCATTCACCAACATAAACGCAAACCAGAAATATTCCACTTGCAACCACATTACAAGAACCTTCTTACTCCGCCAAACTTGTATAACAGACTTCTTCAGATAATAAATCCCTCTGATTATTTATTAGAAATGTCTCACTTTGTTGTTGTGATGAATATATGCTGTATCAGGTCATCCCGTAAGTTCTGTCCAAATTTTGAATAAAGAAAACAAGTGACCAAATGTTACATTTAATTACAGATTCAATCAACAATGTATTTTCCCTGATTATCTATGACTTCCTTCCATCTATTAACAAGCTTACTAATTCGATTACTGTAAAATTATTTTGGCTTTGATTCGAAGAACTCACAAATGTCAGTTTTAACCTCTTCCTGTGTTACAAAAGCTGTTTCTTCCAAATGTTTCTGTAAGCTACGAAACAAATGGTAGTCTGAAGAAGCAAGATCGGGAGAATAAGGTGGATGAGGAAATTTCTCCCAACCAAGTTCTTCGATCTTTTGTGACATGATTCTTGCTGTGTGGGGTCGCGCACTGTCCTGATGAAATATCACCCCTTTTCGATTCACTAGAGCAGGTCTTTTTTTTCCTCAAAGCTTGGTTCAAATGCTCTAATCGCTGACAGTATATTTGAGCATTAATTGTTGCATTAGGTGGTAAGAATTCAAAGTGGATTATTCCTTGGCGATCCCACCAGATTGAAAGAAGAACCTTTTGCCCATGATGTTCCCTTCTCGGCTGTGGCTGGGGTCCTTCCTCTTTACCAAGCCACTGTCTACGACGCTTAACATTTCGATAAAAGATCCATTTTTCGTCACCAGTCACAAGTCTATCCAAAAAAAAGGTGAATTAAGTTGGCGAGAATGGAGAGAAGAGCAGATGTCAACTCGGGATTTGAGGTTGTTTTCAGATAATTCATGAGGCATCCATTTTCCAAGTTTAGGAACATTTCCAAGTTGTTGAAGATGACGATGAACAGTTGTATGGTTTGAACTGAGAACCACTGCCAATTCCTCAACTGATAAAGCAGGATTTTCTTCAAGAGCTGCTTCAAGAAGCTTTTCATCAAACTCAACTGGACGTTCGGTTCGATCTTCATCTTCAAGGGTGAAATCTCCGCCTCTGAATTTTGCAAACCATCTTCTGCAAGTTCTTTCATTCACACATTCCTCTTCATAAACTGAGTGAATTTCTAGCCGCTTCGGCTGCTGAGTTTCCTTTCTTGAACTCATAAAGCATTATGTGCCTCAAATGATTCCTGGGTACTTCCATGTTAGCAGGGTTTTAATCAAACAAAATTTAATTTTATTGTTCTCTGAAATAAAATTTGATCAGTTTAAATGCATCTAAACATTAAAAATAATGTTTAGTTCCATTAGACATTATAAAATACTCTTTAAATTTCGTTCATTTTAACAAAAAGTTAAAATTCGGACAGAACTTATGGGATGACCTGATATTTTACTAATCAAAAACAAGAATGGTGATTTTCTAGGCGTAGCTTGGACGTGACACAAAGCCGAAAGTGTAAAGCACTCAATGAGGATCAAATTTACTACTTAGTCGTAATTGATCTAGCGAAACTTGATACCATTACACAACGTCGAAGTGCCGACTTAATTGGAATATTATGAGTTGGCACCAGTCTATAAACTGGTAACAATGGCAGATATGAAATTCTTTAACAGTATTGATCAATCACAAACTAACCACTTGTCAGACATTTCAAATACAAGTTTGACTCTCATCAATAGACGTCCATAGCTTAGCCATATCAATGTGCCTATCAAATGTGTAGAGAATTTATACGAAACTATGGCCTGCAGACCGAACAATCGAAACAGTACTGGAAATCACGAAAATGACCACTGCTATTTTGAGCAAAATCAAAAGGCCCACTAATGTGTAAACAAAGGAATCAGATTAAAATTGAGTGCTGTAGAAGGCATACGAAAAAATACTAAATTCAATTTGACACTATTATCTATAATATCTGCGAAAAAAATGACAAAACATTTTGACCAAAACCAAAAAGAACCCCAAAATTAGGCCGACTAATGCGTAAACTAAGGAATCGAAATAAAATCGATGACTGTAGCAGGCACACAATAAATCTCTGTAGACGTATGACATAATTATCTATAATATACCCGATTAAAAATGACCAGCAATATTTTTCACCAAAAATAACGACTAATATATAAACACAAGAAATCTTTGCAGACGTTTGACAGTATTATCTATAATATACTGGAATAATAATGATCAATCATTTTCAGCAAAATCAAAAGATACAGAAATGTGGCCTAGCAATGTGCAAAATAAAATTGACGGCTGTACGCAAGAAATCTCTGTGGATGTTAGATACTATTATCTATAATATCGCTGAATAAAAATGACTAATCATTTTGGCCCAAATCAAAAGGCACTTAGAAATCAGGCCCACTAATGTGCAATACCAAGTAACTAGAATAAGATTAAGGGCAGTAGAAAGCACACAAAAAATATCCGCGGACGTTTGACACTATTATCTATAATATCCCCGAATAAAAGTGATCACTCATTTTAACCAAAATCAAAAGGAACCCAGAGATTAGGACTACTAAAGTGTACAACATGGAGTCGGAATAAAATTGACGGTTGTAGAAGGCACGGAAGAAATCTTTACGGATGTTTAATTTAGCATGGTCTGTAGTATTACTGAGTTACATCTGTGGATTCCTTAGTATTTCTTTTAGTGACTTAATAACCATCTTATTACAATGGAAAAGCTGGTGGTATATTTTGGCTGAGTGAAGCAGATTTTAGTCTAAACTGTTTTGAAAGCAGGGGTATAAATTAGCCAATCCTAACTTATACCGAAATTATAATACAGCATAGCTTACAATAAACCCGCGTATAGTCTGGGTTGAAGGTATACTTTTAGGGCCTCAGTTAGCTGCCAAACCCAATCCTGTAGTCGATGTAAATAAACATAACTCTTCTGTATATTTGAGAGCCTCGCAAAGTTTTATTCGCGATGCCAAGCCATAGTATGTATTTGTCTGCGTCATTTTTAAAAACTTCCTTTTAAAAAATCAATGTTTGAAAAAGAATTTCATTTTACCCACACATTAGTTTTTTTTTTTTCATTTTCTCCGGAAGTGCAATGAACTCCGTTTCCTCTTTGTGGATGAAGATGAAGTTGGGCGGAAATCGCAGTCGTTGCAGTATTTGACATGAACTTATCTCGGCAGCAATAGAATTTGACATGGACTCGATATGAAGCAAGTGTGACCGACACCAGATACTGTCGGTCACGCAGTTTACCAATTTAGTTTAAAATTGGTGTACACGAATATGAATAATTAAAATCTAATTTCGGTGTTTCTAAGAAAGGGGGAAAAACGTAAACTAAATAGTAAATGAAAGAAAGAAGAAAGAAGTTAGATTAAACAAGGATGGAAATATGAATAGATGGACAGAAGGAAAAAAAGAAAGACAGACAAATAAAACAAAGAAAGAAGAACGATGACAGAAGAATAAAACTAAAAAGCAACAGAAAAATATACAGCTCATATGCTTATTTATTAATTCCACCCGAAGCAAGACGATAAAGCCACTAAAATGCAAGGCTTTACTGGGCGTCGAAGAGAGTGTGATGACGTTAGTGAGAAGAACGGAAATAAAAGAACAGGTTTTAGGGAGACAAAAGATAGCGATTGGCGTTGCATTTAAAGTTTTGAAGATTATAGGTGGCAAGCGGGGAAAGAAATCGAAATAGATTTCCACAGGTGAGATGTGCAAGAAAAGAAACTCTCAGAATAGAGCTTACCATTACATCAAGCTATTTTAACAGTAAAACGATGAGACAGCAGTCAATCTAATATACGTTTATACCAAGGAGGAGAGCTCATTAGAATTTAGTAATAACATGCATGAGGGGACACGGTGGATAGTGGCTCGGATTGAGGAATCGGAGAGACGAGTTCGAATTTCAGTCGAATCCATTACATTTACTTATGTGCCAATACCATTGGGAAAGCTATGAATCTTCTTCGTCTCCCCCAGCTATGGGTAAATAGCAGGACAGACCGGGTTCTATAGCTTTGGATGGCAAATGGTCTACCCCAGAAAGAAATGGCAACCTACTGCGGGAAAAAAATCTGCCTCGTCAGTCATGTATCGAAAGATACATGATCGCCTAAGCCTGTGTCACGCATGGCACATAACTGTATGAATAACATACATATACATAATCGATACGTGATTAAAACAAATAACATGTGTTTTCGGTGGCTACTGTATTATGTATTCATTTAAATGCTTTTTCTTGTTTTGTTTATTAGAAATTAATTGGATGTATGTTTCTTTAAAACAAAATAGACATAAAAATTAAGGTGCATTTCGAACAATTTATTGATCGTGTACAACGTACCATCACATTATGGTTAAGACATGTCTTTTTAGTGAATCCTTTCTAATACGCAATAATAACATAATGTCGTACAACACCCGAACACACCCAGGATAAGATATGCCTTTTTAGTGAACTCTTTCCAATATGCACTATCAATATAACCTCTACCACATTCTCACTAGGATATGTCATTTTAGTGAGCTCATTCCAATACGCACTAATAACATAATCACGTATCATGCACTACCATATTCTTGTTAAGACGTCTTTTTTTGGTGAACTCGTACAACGCATTATCACTCTCTGGTTAAGACGTGTCTTTTTAGTGAGCGCTTTTCAATACACTAATAATACGATCTCTTAAAATGCACTATCACATTCTACCTAGGTCGTATCGTCATTAATGACCACCTTCCAATAAGTACTAATAATATAACATCATGTATATATATATATATATATATATATATATATATATATATATATATATATATATATATACCAAGTATAGGATTGATATATACGGAATAAATTCCAATAACCAAAAAATACTATTTTTAAAAGAGTGCTCAATACAGAGTAGAGCAAATATAATTTATTCGAAAATTATAACATAAATATGCTATAATATCACTACAAAAATAGTCATTTTGTTTCAACACTTCTGGTGTCTTATCAAGTGATGTTGAATTCAACACGATCATTTGATAAGTGACCAGAAGTTTTGAAACAAAATGAATATTTTTCTAGTCACTTTACAACACATTTATGGTATAATTTTTGAAGAGAGAGAGAGAGAGAGAGAGAGAGAGAGAGAGAGATGAGGGGGAGAAGGAAGGAATGTATTAATAAACATCGTTTTTAATTGAAACTAAAAAATGTCGAAAATATAATGACGCTTAATTTTAAATTTCACTTTTTATTTTCTGCTGTCCTATGCATGTAGATATACAACCAAGCCGACTTCATTCAGATTTGTACGGTTTTTGTTTGCTGTGTGAACTTGAACTTATGAGAAAGACACTGAAATTAATGCACTTTATATACATTGTCCCCATAGTCAGTTAATTTCTACTTTAATCAAATCTGCATTCGTTAAGTAGAAATCATAGTCATATTCGTGTTATACTCTGCTTCAAATTAGATCTCTTTTTGATTCACTCTATATGTCGGCCGGATGTGAACGCTAAGAAAGCAACGCCCCAAAAAAAAAAAAATCCTACTCTGCTTAGGGGTTCCGAGCTTCACATCCGGCACACAAAACAAATGAAAAAAAAAAAATGAACAAAAGATGAGCTTAGAGGCTTTACAGTTTGCTTTTAAGAAATCTGTCGATGCCTGGAAGTCTGTTAGAATCACTATCGTGACCTCGGTCAACTGACCTGACACATACATCTACTTGAAACCCATCCTCCTACAAATCTTCACATCTCATAGAGACGGTCAGCTAACCCGACAAACGCATCATTCCGGACTTTACCAACAGTACTCTTCTTTCAAAAGCCACCTCCCTTACCCACATTACAGAATTCCGCTCGCATCCTCTATATAGGCAATACAAATAATTTTATATGAACAATTCTTCTCTTCTTACCTTTCGCCTCATCGGTGATATTTGTTATTTTGCTCGTGCTTTCGTGCTACCACACGAGTTTTTATAACATTAATTACGATGAGCGACTAATGAATGCGTTGTTTCTTAAATTTTCGCGTTATGCTCATATATTCTTGCATTTAAATGCCCATCTATTTCACTTATTAATTTCTTTTAACATGTATTATTATCATTTACTAGCAGGAGAGCCCGGCGTTGCCCGGGGATGTAACAGTAAGAGATAGATCAAGTATAATAAAGACTGAAAAATAAAATTGACAAAGATTATTGTTTAAGATTGACAGACACGCATGTCTTAATTAGTTTTTTTTTATGAATTGGTCAAACCCAAACTCAAACAAAAACATTGTTTTCAATCGTTATGAGTCTATCGATTGAATAGAATTTTATTATAAACAATTGTCTTGTAAATGGAATTTTTAAAGCATTCTGAATGTAAAAATAAAGAAAAAAGTGTGCAAGACAATAAGAAACACTACCTGCCAAAAAAAAGTGAAGTTTTGTTGAAATCGGTTGAAAAATGTAGGAAATCCGATCCCATATATAAACGAACACACACACACACACACACACACACACACACACACACACACACACACACACACACACACACACACAACAAACAACCTGGGTTTTATAAGTATAACTCGATATGAGTTGTCCCCCTTTCATTCTGGCGACAGAATCGTGTTTTATCGTGTTTTCAAATTGATTTCGTGCAAAAACAATTGTGTTTTTCCAATTTTGGGCGCTGTCAGAACCACCGCAAGTTAATTTTGCGCAGTCCTGTGAAGTTTTGTTGAAATCGGTTGAAAAATGTAGGAAATCCGATCCAAAAACGTACACACACACTCACACACACACAATCTGCGTTTTATAATAAGTAAGATTTATTCCTCCTATATAGTAAAAAATAAATCTGTCTTTTTATTTTAGCTAAGACACGCATAGTGTCTGCTGGGCTCTTCCAAAAATACGCTGCTTCATTCGGGTTAAGATTTGCATATTTATTGGCTAACTGATTCGAATGCCTACTAGAATATATTATCATAAAACGTAGCTTGAATCCGGTTCAGACTTGCATGCCTCGAGGGTAACTCTTTCAAAACTCACTATGAATATAATCTCGTAAAACACACAACATAATTCTAGTTAAAACACGCATTAATAATCTAGTTTCCTAAAACATATTGCGTCATTTTTATATTTATACATTAATATCTTATTCAAGTACGTATTAAAACTTTAATGTTCAAAACACTGTTTCATTCTGGCTAAGATTTGCATAGATTTTCATGAAATCATTCCAACACACACCAATATGAAGATCTTGTAAAACACTTTAGTTATCGTTTCTGGGCGGGAGCGCATTATCTTGAACATCTACAGCACGCGCAAACGCTCGGTTACGATGACTTCTGATTTTGTGCTACTACAGTCATGCACAACACAATCACATTTGACTCACGAGGCTTGGATCAACCAGTGGTATGGTGCGGAACGTTCAGATCATTTTGCCAAGTGGATAGCTTCAAGAAGTCGCCTTCATTACTAATCTCCCATGCTGGAAATTTGAATCCGGGTCTCAGAAAGCGAACGTTCTAACCCCTTGGGCGCCTGATCGTAAGACTAATAATCATATAAGCTGGCTCCATCAAATATGATCACATAATAGATAACATCGTAAAGTATACAGCTTTCTTTTTACTTAGACATGAAAACTTTTGGTGAATACATTCACACACACACACACATACACACACACACACACACACACACACACATACATATATATATATATATATATATATATATATATATATATATATATATATATATATGTATCAATAGCTTCATCTACCGCAAGGTAAGTTGGCTTTCTGTGTCGTGCCAGAAAGGTTTTCTTGCCTGAGTCCATCCTTCAAATCTATAAATCAACCATCCGTCCCTGTATGGACCTATTGCTGTCAGATATGGTCTGGTGCCCCTGCTGTACGTCTCGAGGTCCTCGACAAAATCCAGAGACGAATATGCAATGCGATAGGTCCTGATCTAGCATCTCGTCTAAAGTCGCTTTCTCACAGACGTTCCGTGGCTTCCCTCTGTCTCTTCTACAAGTATTTTAACGGCAATTGTTCCGATGAGCTACTTTCGCTGGTTTCCAGATTACATGAATTTAAGCGAGCTACTAGGCTGGCATCTCCGTCTCATCCTTTCACTGTCGAAACGGTTAAATGTAACCATCTCTTCTACTCAAACAGCTTCTTCTCTCGCACTTCCCGTCTGTGGAACTCCATTCCTCTTGCTTCCTTCCCTGATAACTATAATCTTCAAATATTCAAGTGTAATGTCAATCGACATCTGATACCTTGATCTTGTTCCCTGCCCTTCACTGTATCCTTTCCTCAAACACGCCTCTTTACTCTTGTTCTCAATCCTCTGTAACCCTTTGTGTACTAGTGGTACTCCTGCCTTGCTTGGGGTGAATTGATATATATATATATATATATATACATGAAAGGAAAATGTAAAAATGCAGATAGATTATATCTTTATATTAGCCGAGGTGTTTTGTCCTCTGAGGGACTTTTACAAAGCAAATGTAAGGATTTTATTTTGTAACAAATATTTAGATGCAAGAGCAAAAATTTTGAAAAACCAATAACATTTTGGCTCTTGCATATAAATATTTTTCATAAAATAAAAGCCTTATATTCTCCTTGATAAAGTCTCTCAAAGGAGGAAACGCGTCGGCTAAGGTAGGTTTTTCCTTTTGTCCTTATATATATACAGTGTAACATGGATATAAGAGAGTTGTCGGGACCGGAGAAGAAGTCACTTATATCCGGGTTTCTCTTATATCCAGGTTTGGTCTATTTTATATACATTAACACAGGCTCTAATTTGGGACCAGAGAAAATCACTCTTATATCCGGGTTTCTCTTATAACCGGGTCTCTTATATCCGGGTTACACTATATATATATATATATATATATATATATATATATATATATCGCACGTATAGGGTTGGTATTAATAAAACAGTGCTCGGTGTAATAAAACAGAGCTATTAAGTATATATTAATAAATGTACATATTATCCCTCACCGCTAGCAGGACTCGGAGTTTCATGCGCAATGCAATCTTCAGGGGCTGAGTATAGACTGACCGTTACATAATTTAAACTTTAATAAAAACATCTGCTTATCGGAGTTGTTTATTATACTGGGAATATTTGGCATTTAAAATAAACGGGATTTACATACATTTTTGTCATTCGCAGACAGTACTGTTTCGCTGTATTACAGCTCCTCAGTGCGACTAGACAAAAAAATGCCTCAAGTCAGGACCGAAACCCAACCGATTTGGTGTTAGTCGGAGATTCTACCCCTAAGCCATCAGCACTCGGCACAGAGAAACTGCTAATTCTAGCGTATTGTTTTTCCGAATGTAACCAAAACCAGTCAGCCTGAGTGCTCTTATAATATATATAAAATTATTTTAGAGTTGTGATTATTAATTTTTTATATTAAGCTTTTAAAAAAGATAATTTACTTTTAAAAATAATCTGGACCAACGTATTTTCTAGAAAGTGGGAGGGAATTTGGGGATGGTGAATTATTTCCCACCCTACAATCACTTTCCCACGGACAAAACGTTGCTATCCTCTCGCTACTTTCCATGGTAAATTCTCCAACGAAATACATTCCTTAATTCCACCAGTTCTGACTTTCACATCTGGGTCGAATCATCCGCATTACCTTCGTAATTCATTCGTAAGAAGGAAGTGTCATTCGAACAGCTTCTTCCTTAGAACCACTACACTGTGGAACAGAACATTTTAAAGGAGGCCTCCCCTATCGCTACAATCTTAAACTAATCAAGTCTAGAGTCAACCATTATCTTTCCATACATAACTTCATAGAGTATACTTCTTATCACTTATACTCATACAACTTAATTCAGTAACTATCTACCTTGAGTTGTTCGTGTGCCTTGAGAATACTATTAAATTATTTTTTAAAAAAACGTTTGACAAAAGAGATGAAAGAAAAATTGTGAGAGTTTCTGTAGACGATCCCAAATTAACAGACGGACAAGTGAGCAATGAATTTCAGTCTTAACAGTAAGGTTTCCCTTGATACAGTGACCAGTGTTACGATAAATCAATTTGAACGGGCGTATAGCAGCAAAAACAAAACAAAACAAAAAAATACCATTATTAAAAAAATATATCAGAATAGAAGATTGAATGGGGAGTGGGGGTCAAAAGAATATCTAACATGGAATGCTGGAAAATGACAAAAAGTAATTTTTAGTGATGAATACAAGATACGGTTACATTTTAATGCAAGAGAATATGTAAGACGGCCAGCGGAAGAAAGAAAAAATACAAGATACACAAGAAAAGTGGCAAAATTTAGTGATTGACATACAATAGTGTATAGTTGCATCAAAAGCGATGGTCGGAGAAAATTGGTAAAAGCCGGTGGAAGCCAATACTATATTAGCTTACTAGGAAGGGTCTAATTGTCTGCCAGACTACGAAAATGGAAAACATTTTCTTTTGGCTGAAGATTTGAACTTTTGGAAGAATGATCAGCGCAAAGTTCTGATCTCAATATAATTAAGCCATTGTGGTAGGAACTGAAGAAACAAATGCTCCAAAGAAAACCACATAATCTGACAAGAATGGGGAAAAAAATTCCCAGTGAGAAAATCTGGACATTGTTCCATTCAATAACACATCGGATTGAGGCAGTTATTCCAGCTAATTACCAACTCATTAGTTACTTTAATATTAAAGATCACTTTTTACAAAAAAAAATTCTTTTTAACTTAAGAGAGTAGAAAGGTGATGACCTAGTATTTTTACATGTCCTTTTTCAGCGTACCTACGCTTAAGATTCTATAACTTTCACCACATAGTATTAATGAAAATGCAGTAACTTTTGGTCCTCAAAGACCATAAAATCTAATGAGAAAGACATGCTGCTAATCACTGTCGATTTGGCAGTATATTAACAAACGTATTTAATTTAACAAGTTGACCCAAAAGTTGGCACGCCAATTTAACATTGTCTCATACTATGACATACATAAATTTTGATAAACACATTAAAATATACGGTTGTATATTAAAATATAGACCGAAATATTGAAATATAAGGCAACACATTAAAATATAGGCTAAAATATTAAAATATGTAGTAACATCTTAAAATATAGGCTAAAATATTAAAATATACGGTAATATCATAATCATATTAAAAACACAACCTCATTCTGGCTTGTTTTGGTGAACACTTTCAAATATTATCTCCTCATATAATTTCCTAAGATATTATATAATGACTTCAAAACCCAGTTTTGCCTACGAATTTAAATACGTACTAATAATAAAATCTTATAACACAGACTGTCCCATTTTACCTAGCGAAATCATATAACTACGTACTAATCCTATAATCTCATCATAAATGCAACTTCGTGGTGGATATGAGATGTACAAGTTTTGGTGAACGCAGTAATAACATAAACTTAAAAAAAAAACAAATAAAGATCACCTCATTCTCGCTAGGGCATGCATATGTTTTGCGTGACCTCATTCAAACACGTACTAATAATGTAACCTCTCGTAAAACCCAGATTTGCATTCTTCATCGCAGACATACACAGTTCACGTATGTGTGACGCGAAAACGAACATCGAAAGATTTGCCTGCGCTGGGGTGGGGGGAATGGAGAAAGAAAAAGTATATGTTGTATAATGAAGTCGCTCTTTCATGTGAAAATGCGTTGGCGTCGTTTTGCACTTTCCAATGGCAAGTCTTTATCTCCTGGCGACGTTATCAAACCGAAGATGGCATTAATAGGAGAAATATCCCGCCCAGTGCATTTTAATCAAAGCCCGGGGTGGTGTAATTGTTAGCAAGCTTGTCTCGCTAGGACAATTACGACTGAGTAGTGAGTTTGATCCTCACTGGGTGCCCCCTACTTTTCGGCCTTGTGCCACATCTAAGCTACGCTTGGAAAATCACTTTAATCAAAGCCCGGAATCTCGGGAAATATTCAACCTTTTCTTAACTCCAAAACGTCATCACACCGCATCACCATCCTCCTCCTCCTTCGACCAATCCTATCCCTATAGATCAGACAACCTTTTCCGACCAGTGAGCCACATGAGATATGGCTCAACATAAGACGGGCCAAAGTAGTAAAAAGATTCAAGGTAATTTTTCGTGGCTCAGTCATTTTCACTACAGATGAACATATGCGTAAGCGCCTGATGGTGTGATTAGCATACGACGCTTCGTGTGATTAATTTCTAATTTATTCATTTGAAAATGCAAAAAAGAAAAAAAACGTTTTAAAATGAAAAAAATATATTTCTTTTACAGAGAAAAAATCATTATGAACGTTTCATTTTTAACAAAAGGCTTTGGAATCTATTATGTCTGTAAGTCAGTATAAGTGGCCTTTTTCATTCTACACGTGGTGTAATAATGAACTAGTCTCGTTCTTACGACTAAGTAGTAAGTTCGTTCCACACTGGGTGCTCCACACTTTTGACATTGTGTCACATCTAAGTGACGCTTAGAAAATTATTTAAGCATTTCGATGTTGTATAATGATGAGAAAGCTTGTTTTACTAGGTCAATCTTACTAGATCGACTGAGTAGTGAGTTCGATCTTCCCTGGGTGCTTCACATGTTTGGCAGCCTTGTGCCGTTACTACGCTTAGAAAATTATTTGGGCACTTCGACCGGGTGTAATCGTTATCGTGCTTGTCTTGCTAGATCAATTGCGACTGAGTAGTGAAATGCTCCATACTTTCGGCCTTGTGCCACGTCTAAGCTACGCTTATAGAATTACCATAATAATGTAAATGATAAAAATATGTACGTAGTTATTTTATAACAGAGGAATAAACAAAAGGAAACTGAACGTTTTTCATTTAGCATAAGAATAATTTCTAACTTTGAATTTCCTCGGATGATTTTTACAATGCAAAACACTGTGTGAAAATTACAATTTAAAATTTAACATATAACAGAATCACTCTTTCTTCGGTTCATAAACAATCTTTCTGAAATAATTATCATGCTGCATATACCAATGTTTATGGAGGCGCTTGCCTAAACCTAGATGATCGGAGCCTTGCAGCTGATCTCCCCTCCGATCCTGCTCTCACAGCTCAATGAGGAAATATGGAAATCTATTGTTAAAGATGCTAGCAAAATGATCACAAAAATCTTACCACTCCAGGAAGTACCTGACTCCTGAGATGCTTTATCTTTACAAGTGTAAGATTAGACCAAAAATGGAACAATGCTGTCACATCTGGGCTGGAGCTGCTCAGTCTTGACTTTTCAGTCTTTACAGAGTTCAAAACCATTTAGGGGAAGACCTATTTGTGCTCTTCAACCTCTTCCCCATAGACACAACGTTGCAAGTCTATTACCAATCTATCGCTATTTCCATGGCGAATGTTCAGATAAGCTTCGTTCTTTACTTTCATGACTTCGAACCTTTACAGCGGTTACACGCCTTGCCATTTACACGAAGTCAAATCACTCACATTTCCCCCATATTCCAAGTGTATGAAGAAAATTCCACTCATTTTTTCCCGAGAATTGTCATATTGGGAAACAGGCTTCCATGTAGATGAAGGTTTCAACGATTAAATCTAGTTTTCTTCAAGTACAGCGTCAATTATCTTTCTTTTTTGCCTTCATAATCTTCAGTCCTACCAACTTCGATTCATTTTACATATCCCATTAATCGTTGCTATTTTTATTGTAACCCTCTATTGAGTGTAGCTTGAACTTTATATTGTATTTTTTTTCTTACGTAGGGAAACTGAGCTTTGTTTTGCTGTAATGCCTTCTAGTAGCTTAATAGTAAAGCACGCTTGGCTTGAAAATGGTTTCCCAGATTAAAAAGATAATATAGCTTCCTGTGGAGCGGTACTATCTCTTTAGTAAAACTTCTGATTTCTACGTCGGTAAATATAGATTTCACTGTTTGAAAACATCTTAAATGTCTAAAAAAATAAGTATCTAAATATAACGTTATAGTAATAAAAATAATGTTGTTATTTATTCGGACCATTAATCTAGCACAATAGTCCGAGTATAAACAGTGTAAATAATGATAACTTCTCATACTAAAGATTCAGATAAGAATAATGGATTAAAAACACAGTAATTATTTAAAAAGAAAAAAAATAGACCTATAATGCAGGAAAGATATATTAAATCAATGAAGCTATATTTTGTTTGTGAACTAACATATCCCATACATGTGGCGTACTACGTGTACTTACGTCTATATCTATCTATCTATCTATCTATCTATCTATCTATCTATCTATCTATCTATTTATCTATCTATCTATCTATCTATCTATCTTTTCTAAAAGTACCTAATACAAGGGTTGTCTTCAAAGATCAGAGCTCAGGGAGGATGGAATTAAAAATAAAATAAAAAGGATGATCGGTAAATTATTTAGAAGTTGTAAAATTTATCTTCCAGTATAAATTTTCCCATTTTTATTAAGCATCTAATGCTCTCCCCATCTCTCTCTCATATATATATATATATATATATATATATATATATATATATATATCGAAATTAAAATGAGTTGTCATTTTACGTTAAACTAATGCCCTCTAGAAGAGTATGAATATATTTTCCCGCACTTTGTCCTATTCTCAGATATCATGACAAATAATAATAATAATGATAATAATAGCAATACTGTGACCAGTATATTGAAACTATTGATCACCATTAATCAAGATACTCAATACTCACACCCAATGAGTACAAAATATCTACATTGCAAAATCTGTCTGAAGTCCCTATGGAATAAAAACAATATATATTCTATCAATCAATGTATAAACAGTTTTTTTTCTATCTTTGATAATAATGTCTGTCTTTGATAACAATGTCTGTTGCCCGATATGTGTTGATAGAAAAATCCCAGAGGATGGTAACATTTGCTTCCTCAGCTATAGGTTCAGGATGAGGTTCAAACCAGTTTGCAGCTGTTTTTATTCCATAGGGACTTCAGACAGATTTTGCAATGTAGATATTTTGTACTCATTGGGTGTGAGTATTGAGTATCTTGATTAATATATATATATATATATATATATATATATATATATATATATATATATAGAGAGAGAGAGAGAGAGAAAGAGAGAGAGAGAATTAATACAAATATAAAATTTGTCACTTAACTGATTGATGTTACTTTCAGTATCCCAACTCCAAAGTTCCCTAGACGGACTCTCCAGGAATCATTCCGTCCACTCATCAGAGGCTAACAACAATTGACTGATTATATAGTTCGTTGTTTTTCTTTTATATATGCATTTTTCATTGGTGCAAGGTTGAATTTTTTTCCTTTCATATTGTGTGTGAGTGTATGTGAGTGTGTACGTGTCTTGGTTATTTCTTCTTTTCGCCGTATACTCTCTCCTTATTTGCTTTCTTCTTCTCTCCTTTTCTTTTCATTGTAGCGATTTTGACATCCGCTTTTTCAGACATTTACTATTCTTGTTAATTCTTGAGCGTTCTAGTGTTTTCTCGAGTTTGGAAAATTCTATTTCATTTTTTACATAAATGTTTTTTTTATTAAAATATAAATATTTGTATATGTCTTCTTTTGGTCATATTTCGTTTTCCTTATTTGATTTGGTGGTATGTCAAGTATTAGGGTATTATTTAGAGGAGGTTAGGTTTATAATTAATTTTTCTTTATTGTCGTTTGAATTTGTATGCATATACTTACCTTCATATATTCACACACACACACACACATATACATGCCTATACATACACATATATGTACAAACATTCACGCACAAATACATGGACATGTGTGTCTGCGCTTTGTTATTAGTATATTAATTAGTGCTTAACTGGTAAAGTGATTTTTTTCCAAATGTTTGGGTATTAATTATGGGTGGTTACGTTTATATATATATATATATATATATATATATATATATATATATATATTTTTTTTTTTTAAACTATGATTCCTTCATACATAAGAGTTCTCATGTTTCAAAATCGAGAGCAAAAACCATCCAAATTTTAGGAACCTTAACTTCCTAAAATTTTATGAAACTTAGCTTCCTAAAATTTCGCTTGAAGATGAAACGGGACTAAATACCTCAATTCAACTTAATTTTAATAATTATTTGGATGGTTTCGGCTCTCGTTTTTGAAACATGAGAACTCTTATGTAGCGAAGGAATCGTATTTTTAAACAAAAAAATATTATTATAATAAAGCTCTACTTCTGTATGGAGCACTATCTTCTTTAAAATAAAAACAAAAATACTAAGGAACTCCGGATTATGCACCCAACGTATTCTTTTCTATTTTCTGCATACCTGCGCACGTATATATATATATATATATATATATATATATATATATAATATGAGATAAATAATATACATTCTCTCACACACGCACGTCACATAAACACGCACACAAACACACGTACGTGCACGCACAAGTATATATTTTAAATAACGTTTAGATAGTAAATTAAATGTTAGTTTATATGTTATAATTTATCTAATATTTCATTTTTGGTTAGTAACGGTTAGTTTCTTTGTTTTTTGTCTTGGTATGTTTTATTATATCATTTCACTCCAAGTAGGGTGGGAATTCCATTGGTACGCAGGGAAGGGGGGGGTTACAGATAGTGAAAGGGAGAGAAAAGATTGGTTACAGGAGGAATTGAGGAAAGAATAAAAGATGAACGTGGGGTTCAAGACGGCAGAAGATGTCGATTGACATTGCATTTAAATTTTTGAAGATTGTAGTTTTATGGGAAGCAAGTAAATGAAAGAAATTTTCCAATGCCGGGAAGTGCGAGAAAAGAATTGGAATAGAAGTGGCGGTTAAATTTAACTATTTCAACAGTAAAAGGGTGGGACCTAGATGCCAATATGGTAGAACATTTAAATTCATGTAGTCGAGGCATCAGGGAAAAAACTCTTCAGAGCAGTTTCTGTGAAAATATTTGTAGAAAAGACAGAGGGAATCCACGTCTGTGAGAAAGTGACTGAAGTCAAGATGCCAAGTCAGGATCGATTACATTGCAGATCCTTCTTTGGGTTTTGTCAAGAAGCTCAAGATGAGTAGCAGGAGCACCAGACCAGATATGGCAACAATATTCGATGCACGACCAAATGGTAGATTTGTAAATGTGAAAAATAGACTCTACGAGAAAAGCCTGGCACGACACAATGAATCAACTTTCCTTGCAGTAGATGCAGCTATTGATTCAATGTAGTTGTTCCACTTCAGCTGAAAATGCGAGGCCAAAAAGACGCAGTGTGACGCTATCCAGGAGCCGTGCATCAGCCATGGTGTTTAAATGAGAGCAGCTTCGTTGTGGAGGCATTAAATTTTTCTAACTATTTCCTGTCCCAGTTAATCGCTGATTGGAGGTCCTTTTCAAGAGAAGCGGCCAGGTTAATTTTGTCAGCTAGAATTGCTACAGAGACAGGAGTAAATGGTAGTGTCATCTGCATAAATGCCTACTTGGGAACTGATGACATCAGGAAGATCACTGATGAAAACCAGAAACAACGTAGGACCCAGGATATAGTCTTGTGGGACACACGCGTTCGTGTAAAATTTCACATGAATGGTAGAATTAAATCAAATAATCATCCTGTAATACCGTAGGCCTGGAGCTTACGTAGAAGGCCTGCGTACCAAAACCTTGTCAAACGCCTTTGAGATATCTAGAGCCACAGCTCGAGCCTCGCCGCTATTATTAAGAGCTTCATATATATATATATATATATATATATATATATATATATATATATATATATATATATATATATAGTGATGGCCGTATGCACGACAGCGGAAGACCGGGCAAAATAGAAGCCAAATAGTTTGTTAGAGAGTAGTTCGTAAGAAGTAAGATGCTTAACTACTTCAGCATTAATTAAAGCCTTGAATACTTTGCCGAAACGCGGTAGGAGACTAATAGAACGATAGTTAGAAGGGTCAGAAGGTTTAATTTAGGATGACGGCTGGGATCCAGTCAACTCCGCTTGCCTTTTGGGCATCGTATTTAGAAATGATGTCTGAGACCATTGACGGGATTATGCGCAATGGGGTAAATCAGGTGTGGATACTCCAAATGAATCGAATGTTGAGTTGGAAGAGAATTTACGAGCAAAGCATTCAAACTTATCAGCTGTTAGAACTTTGAATTGATTAAATAAAAGAGGGATTGAGGATTTGTTGTTGTTCAGCACACTCTTGCAGAGCCTAGAACCGAACTTGCGAGATGATATACGTTGATTCATTTATCGGCAAACAATTACATCTCTTCATTAAAAACATGCTTTCACTCTAACTAGCAGAGACAAAGAGACGTCTGTTGCAATCAGATGTGTCACTATCTTAAATATTGAGGTATTAATTATGGAAGGTTAGATTTGTCATATATTTATATATATATATAAGCACACACACATACATATATACATACACGTATATGCGTGTATATTTAACATTTGTTCGTTTATTTAACTATATATTTATTTTTGTTTCTTTGGTTAATTTTGTTTACTTATTTATTTTATTTTATTTATATTTTTATTTTATTTATTTTTATTAGTTGCTTAGATAGTAAGTATTTATTTATATGCCTATACTATAGATAGAATGTATATATAGAAAGATATAGATAATATACATACATGTATATAGATAGATAGAATATATATAGATTACATATATACATAGAATATATATATATTCTCTCTCACTATATATATATATATATATATATATATATATATATATATATATATATATATATATATATATATATATATATATAATTATTATAATTTAGACAACCCAACCTTAGCCTGACTTGACCTCTTTGAATGTAACTGAGATACTGATACAAATTATTAACCCTTACGCCCCCACTTTTTTTTATTTAAATAATTGCTCTAGCCATTACCATAGTAATTTTAATTTTAATAATGAATATGCTTATAAAACTCGTAAATTTCAAGAATTAGTTATTCCAAAAAAATTTTGGCTTGAAGATGGAACAGAACTTGGTACTTTAATTCAATTTAATTCAAATAATTATATTAAAGTTTTCGGCTCTTGTTTTGAAACACGAGAACTCTTATGTAGCGATGGAATCATATTTTTAAATAAATAATTATATTTAGGCTCTACTTTTGTATCGAGCACTATTTTTTAAAAATAATAACAAAAATACTAAAGAACTTTGGATTATTTACCTAACCAGTTCTTTCCTATTTTCTATATATTTTTACACACACACACACACACACACACACACACACACACACACACACACACACACACATATATATATATATATATATATATATATATATAAAATCGATTCTCCCGTCGGGTTCGACGTATGAGGGTCAAGCAGATCAGTTTGCAGGAAACTGACAGCCCGACAACAGCACATGAGAATTGATTATAGTGGTGAAGGTTTCGTGCAGAACCATCCACACTTTTGAAGGGCCGAATACAGAGACCTGGTGCACTACGTGCCACAAGGTTCCCAAACAACCCCCTCAGGTTTTGAATTCAGAGTTGTCCTTCTCCTAGACCATATATATATATATATATATATATATATATATATATATATATATATATATACATATATATACACACACATACATATATATATATGTTGATATGGAAATCTGTCAGAATGGATAGAAAATATATGAAAGAAATTGTTTTTATCCATGCGTTATCCATGTGGACAGTATATAATAAATTTGGGTATGTAATTCTGACAGACTTATAAGTTATTGACATTTGGGGAAATATTCATGAAAGTACGTTACGAAAATAATATCCAATAATGCATTTTGCCTCTAATGGCTTCATCAGATAGATAACGAACAGGTGTGTTCTGTATGTATGCGTTTGTGTGTGTTTAATATAATTAAATGTTTTATTATTTTTCCAAAACTTGCGTTGCTTGAGACTAAAAAGAGAAAGAGAATGAGTGACTTTTGAAAAATAGTTTAACATTTTATATTTTCCGTTTGGGGTGTCAGAGTTTTGAGATGGAAATCCGTCACAATGGATAGAAAATACATGCAAGAAATTGTTTTGTCCATGTCCTCCATGTCGATATATATATATATATATATATATATATATATATATATATATATATATATATATATATATATATATAGTGGATGGGCACTGCTGATGAATCCCAAATATCGGACGAAACAGCCGTCCAGTGCTTTCTGCATTCTGTTGAGGTTTCCTCTAGACTCGATGAATTACTTAATTATCTCTAATCCTCCTTACTTTCTACCATTTGTATATCCTCGCTTGAACCGGCTTCTAATGCTCTGGATGGGGCGGCTTGGTGATGGTCGTAGTGGCTCTCGGAGGCACAGTCCTATGGGTAAAGGAATTTGGATGAGTTCCACCACGGAATATGTGAACGAGTGGCGCAATATCGAGTCTAGTTTGCTACCTCTTCGTCACTGAGGCCTGGTAGTACAGTTAGTATGACGTTTGCCTGTCAATGTAACTGTCCAGGTTTCACTTCTCGGTAGTGGAAACGGTCATCCAGTGCTTTCTGCATTCTGTTGAGGTTTATTCTAGACTCGTTGACTTGCTTAATATATAAATTCTTTTTTTAACAAACGTTTTAGCATTGACCAGCCTCAGGGAGATTATCTCGGCGGGGTGCGAAATGGTCATCAAAATGAGGTACAACTGAGTTTCATTTTTACGTAATTCATTTATATCCTCTATAATGAATATATTGAGCTTTCTTTTGTGGATCAGTTTGTGGATATTTTATATTATTAGGACCTACTTGGATTACTTACCCAAAGATTTTTACTCACACACACACACACACACACACACATATATATATATATATAGATCAAGAAAAATATACGAAAAAACAAACAAAAATCCTAATATGCAATTATGCTGTTTTAATGTTAATGTAATGTCATTATATTAACATTAAAACATTATTTATCTTGATACAGTCGGATCTATATCCATATATTTGCTTACACACACACACACACACACACACACACACACACACATATATATATATATATATATATATATATATATATATATATATATATATATATATATATATCAACGAAAAAATCTGATCCTTGGTCATTTGGTCAGATTAGGCCATCAAGCTGAGGATTTTTCAGCACTCACATACGCAGGCGCGCGCACACACGTACGCGACCGGGCCTGCGTGTGTGTAAGAACGATCTAGAGCAGCCAATGTAAATGGTAAAGTATTTTCTTGTCAGCTACAATTTTAATTTACCAAGTGACAGGCCATTTATCATCTGCCTTCAAGTTCGGCCTCTATTGAGCTGCCTGAAGCTTTGTCCTTCACTTATCGACACTCATCTTCCAAACACTTGCGCCTATTCCTGTTTTGCTGATCTTATGATTTGTAATTCTATCTACAACTTCATCTTGATAGCGTTCCAATTAATTCTTATGGTTACATGTGATTTTATTCTTTTTAATTTGATTGTTCTTTGCTTTATTTATTTGTACTTAGACGTGCATAATTTGGCCGAAAATGTCACTTGTAATTCATTATACACTGAGAAAGATTTGAAAAAATATTGCAGTCTTAAGCAAACATCTTACTATTGTTAAATTAATTATGACTATCTAGAAGCATGATATATATAATGTCAAAATGCGTAATTTTCACACAAACACAGATTGGGCTCGATAAACGGAAATTGAAAAATGTCCTGGGTAAGACGATAAACTACATCCGGCAGCCAGGCCTCTGATCGTGAGATTTTGAGGAACGGGGACCATTTCTAAACTGCTGCTGTTCCAGGCCTAGGAACACTAGGAAAGTAAAAAATAGAATTTTATATTAAAAATAACAGCAATACATTTTTGTAAAAAAAACATACCAGCAATACATTTGACTCTCGACATAAACCCTCTTTATAAAAATACGTCAATGAAACCTGATCTATAAATTGATTTCTTACAAAGAATACATATTCTATTCATACGAACCTATCCTAAAAATCTTGGCTTTAAATAACCCACGGAGAATGATATGCCGTAAACCAAACCAAACCAAAACAGAAACGAAAAGATTCTTTTGGATGCTGATGTTCACTTAGGACAAACGTCCTTGAGAAAGTTGGCAATACAATAGCTGCGATCTATCCAATTGCCCAAATATCACAATAAACATGTCTTGTCTCTGGTATCTCACTGTGATAACCATAATTGAAACGGTGATATTCAACCGTTTTCTTATAAAAACACATTCGGCATTCAGTTAGCGTTAGTGTCAGTTGAAATTTAAAGAATCCTTCTCTTAAAACAATTTTTCAGGAGAATAGGTATCTCAAGTCCAGTGACTATTATCGATCTTTCTAGTAGTGATTAGGATTTCCTCTGTAGCCTTTTGTTTGTAGTACTTTTTTTTACAGTAAGGTTCATCATTTACAAGATCCGAGGTAGAAGGTTACGCTGGGAGGCCATTTGTGCGTATAGGAGTGGAAGATAACTGGTAACCTTAAAAACGTTAAGATTGTAGTGATCGGTGAAACATCTTCATGGAAGTCGGTTCCAGAGAGCAGTGGTTCGCCGGAAGAAGCTGTTCGAGTGGAACTTAATTCTCACCGATGGAATACGGAGGGAATATGGGTGATTCGCTACTATGTAAGTGGCATGGCGTGTTCTTGCAGTGAAGGTTTGTCTTGCCCGGGGCCAGGGAATGTAGTTCGTCCGAACACTTTCCGTGGAAGTAGCGGTAGAGCAGTGAGAAGCTTGCCTCATTCCGCCGGCGGGAAAGAGACTGGAGGGTAGAGAATAATTCGTCACTCACAAGGGCTACTATTCAGTTCATGCCACATTGACTGATAAACTCTTACAACAAAAAAAATTCTCAAATTGCCATATTAGTACTAACCGCCCTCACTTTTAAAAAAATTCAACCTTAGTGTTGCGACAGCACGCTCCAAAAGTGTATCCGTTATGAATAAAACATTAAAAAAAAAATATTTCGATTCGCATTATATTTTTTCGCCTCGGATGCTACCTGAATTTTACTAAAAACAAAATAATTTCCATGCCTGAAGATGACTGAATGTACAGTTGAAAGTACTTGCGTATTAAAGAAGGACCTTATACAGCTTATGATATTTAAAAACAAGGATCATAACATTCATCGAGTGATTCGTAGGTTAATGCACCTTTAATATTTTGTTAGCGAAGGCATTTCGCCATTTTATATCATTAACTTTAAAATCTACTTTTCGTATGAATGATTCATTGTAACGTAAATTGAACTGCACCACATTTTTGATTTATATATATATATATATATATATATACACACACACACACACACACACACACACACATATATATATATATATATATATATATATATATATATATATATACAACACTAGATTCTGGTCCTTCATTTTTGGACAACAGGGGTTACGTTTCTACTCACCAAGAAATATGCAATAAACTTTACAGCAATCCGACTACTCCCTGATTTGATTTCTTGGGAAGGTCCCTTTATGGTTAAACGCACGAGTGAAAAGTGTGATTTGTGAAATAAAGAGAATCTTCTTCAACAGCAATTCGAACTCGCTTCGCTGATTCCATATTTCATACTTTTAACCATAATATCAACGATGCTACTCTAAACAGAGGTTGACACAAAGAGGACAAAATAAATAACAGAACTGAGCGAATATTGTTTCGATTTATTGTTGCTTTTTATTGCAGTGTGCAGGTCGATATTTACTTTCTACGACCGGTTAGTAAAAAGCATGGACTAGAAATAAAGAAAGGTTTGAATTTGCTTCTCGTATATTTGGGAAGCTCCCTGACATAAACAGCGCCCAAGCTATTAGTTTGGGTTCAGTAGTCTAATTGGGAAAGCTTATTTGTCAACAATAAATAACAAAATTGAAAATTAACCACACGCACGCTTACACTTAGCAGCATCCCCCTGCATATAACCATCAACGTGTTTACACGTTGATGATTATATATTTTCCTATTCACTAAGACATTTATCTATGTTTCGTTTTAACGTTTCATTACTTGCTGTTTTGAAGAAGCATCTTGAAGCAATATTATTTTATCGCGGCCGCTCCCTTTGCAGACGTCAAACTTTGCAAGCATATAAGTTTATTTCTTTAATGTTTATGTATACTTCAGTTGTCATATGATACCTTGCACACACACACACACACACACATACATAGACTTAAATAACATTCGTATATAAGTATATATACATATATGTGCATCTCCAGCTTAGTGCACATTCACATGAGTATGTATGTACATATATCTGCATATTGCTGCTACGTATGGTCGAGCGCTCCGGCTACTTATCTAAAGCTCCTTGATAAAATCCAAAGAAGAATCGGCAATATTATTGGCCTTGATCTGGCGTCGCGGCTTAAGCCATTTTTCCACCGACTTAATTTTGCCTCCCTGTGTCTTTTTTTATAAACACTTTAATGGGAATTGTTCGGATGGGATCTTCATTATGGAGCCTAGACTTTAAGCGCAGTACGAGACTAACGACGAGGTGTTATCAATTTATAGATGAGTTGGATAGATGTAACCGTAAACTCTATGATAAGAGTTCATTTTCTCGTACTTCTCGCTTGTGGAACCTCTTTTCCGGCTCGATGCATTTCAGCTAACGTTAATCTGCAAAAATTTAAACGCTATATCAATCGCTATCTACTGACCTCCTGATTACTCTCCTTTTTTTCTCCCTCCTCGGCAATGTCTTTGTTTTTAACTCTTCCCAGTAACCTCTTGTGTTTTAATGGCTTTACCGTCTTGCTTGGGGTGAATGCGATTAAAAACATATAAATACTAATACGAGATTACACACAAACATGCACAAACACGTCGGCACATACATACGAGGCTGGGCTGAAAACTTCATAGGCTGACTATGAAGGAGTGATGCCAGAGCTGTGAAACCTTGCATGTATTACTTTCAACTCTTCTTATTAATAAGCGCATTGTTTCTTTACAGGTGAACTGACAACTGGATGTTCAAAGATGACTTCAAAAGTAAACTAGTAGCGACTTCTCTTGAAAATGGACAGAAATGTCTATTATGTTGTCATCAAGTGCCTGCGGAATAAAGAGTTTAGAGAGAACGTTCATGTTGACACGCTTTCCACATTAGGGGAGAATGCTCCAGCTTTATCAACAGTGCACAAGTGGGCAGCTGAATTTAAGTCTTGTTGGTGGTGATGGATGACAAGCGATTGTCTATAATTCAAATAGCCAATGCTATTAGGATACCCCGTAGGAATGTTGAGAATATTCTGCACAATGAATTTGGCATTACGAAAATTTATACTCGTTTAGTGCCATGTATTCTGATACCTGATCAAAAGCACATCAGGTTGATCACATCACGGAGAAATCTGACATTATTTGGGGCAGATCCAGCTGGTTTCTTTTAGCGTTTTCTAACCCAGGATCAGTGTTGGGTTTATCAATTTGATCCAGAGATAAAGAGAGAATCCATGCAGTGGAAACACCCCTCCTGACTTGCTCCAAAGAAAGCCAATGTCGTTTCATCTGCAGGGAAGGTGATGGTCTCAGATGTTTTGCGTGCAAAAAAACATTGTATTTGTCTATATTTCTGAGATGAGGTATTATGTACACTATTTACATTATTCCGAATATTGTCCTCATCTTTGTTGTCATATTTATCACAACCTTTCGGACGTTGTACGCTCCGACCTTCTTCAGGTGGTTGGAATGTCGATCTAACCTTCTTCAGGTGGTTGGAATGTCCATCAACTCTTTGGGTCCTGTCACTGGTATCTAACCAATTACCAGTACCTGGTTAAGGCAGTGGAGAATTGGTTAGATCCAGTGACAAGACCCAAAGAGTTGTGAGTTCAATACCTGGTTAAGAAAATAGTATGTGTAGATATAGTAGTATTTACTGATATGAAACATACTCATCGATTAAATCGAACAAGGTATATTCGAATTTACATATACAGGTATGAAGAGATGTTTAAAATTTCATTCCAAGCAAGCCATAATACCGTTAAGACGCAAGGATTTACTGAGAGTGGAAGATAACAGAGAGACCTCAGTGAGGAGTAAGGACTATAAAAGAACAGGTTTCATGAAGACATAATATAGCTATTGATGTTTCAATTAAATTTTTGAAGATTGTAGATGAGAAGAAAGTTAGAAATCGGTAGAGAGTTTCACAGGCGAGAAAGGCGAGAAAAGAAACTATTCGAACAGAGTCAACGGTTACATCTAGATATTTCAACAGTAAAAAAATAACACCGAGTAGCCACTCTTAAATTCACGCGGCTGAGCTTCCAAGGAGGAGAACTCTGTCATGAAAATATTTTCTTTAAAAAAAAGACAGAGTGAAGCCACGCCACGACAGTGGAAAAGTGAGTGAAGTCGAGATGCTAAGTCAGGACCGATAACATTGCAGTCCCTTCTTTGGATGTTTTTGAGTATCTCGAAATATATAGCCGGGACCTCGGTCCAGATAATCGTCAGTTCCTTTCTGAAAGGGCTTCTTCGCCGGATTGAAGAATTTTCAGTACTCCTTATATATATATATATATATATATATATATATATATATATATTTTAAATACCTATATGTATTCATTATATTATATTGTTCTCGGCTTATTTCATGAATCTTATAAAATGTTGAAAACATGGAACACTCAGAAGCAATTTATATGTACAAACGCACATGCGTATCGACTAATATTTTGGAGGCACGGCGCATACATTAGGAACATAAATTGACAGATATGTGTATATATATATATATATATATATATATATATATATATATATATATATGTGTGTGTGTGTGTGTGTGTGTGTGTGTGTGTGTGTGTGTGTGTGTGTATAGCTGGCTACTCGTATTTGAGAGTCCTCGTCTACTAAGCCAATCTCCATTGCAGATGCTTGCTCAGGCACATTTGTCTTTGTTCAACACCCACAGAGCACCTGTAATTTATATTGCAACTATGCTGAGCAGACCTTAGTTACAGTTTCTGTGGGGAAAAAAGTGTGTTATCTAGCGTGATCGACAATCTCAACAACGCCAACACTTTCAAACCCTCGGTCACGATGACTTGTGGCTTTGTGCTAACAGTTCCGACTTCGGTCAACCCGTGCTATGTTTTCCAGGTACTTTCCAAAGGTGCCGCACGCTGCGATCGCCCCTTCCAAACTCCTTCCTGACAAATCGACCATGGTGAGATTCGAACCCAGATCTCATGGTCAGAAAGCGAACGTTCGGCCATATATATATATATATATATATATATATGTGTGTGTGTGTGTGTGCGCGCGCGCGCGTGCATGTGTGTGTTTGTGCGCGCGCGTTTGTGTGTATGCGTGTGTGTGTGTATGCGTGTGTGTGTGTGTCTGTGCGTGTGTGTGTGTGCGGAGTTTTGTCTCTATGTATCTGTACTGATGCATAATGTAAGAACTTGAAAACTTGAAAGTAATTGGGATTCTGTCTCACGCACTTACAGCGGCCCGAGTCAATCCTTCTCACTTCACGGTGCAGTAGATGTCACTCTTCCCTTTGCTGCTACCAAAGCCGTGAACCGCCCCTCTCCTCTTTTTTTTTTTTTTTTTTTTTTTTTGCTAGCGTTCTTGTTTCCGTTTTTAATGTTCTCTTAGAATTACATGACAAACTTCATGACGTGCCTCTGTCTCTCTCTCTCTCTCTCTCTCTCTCTCTATCTCTCGCCCGCTCTCTTTGTGTGGTTATGTCTACTAGGTGACGAAGTTATAAGGAATCACTAAAAAAAATGGCCTAAACTTACAAACACGCATAAAAACATATTAATCAAGACTCAAAATTAAACATGTACAAATGCACCCTACACTATTTACATTATTCAGACTATTGTTCTCGTCTTTGTCGTCATATTTATTACATTTCGGTCGTTGTACGCTCAGGCCTTCTTCAGGTGGATGGAATGTCGAACTGAACCATTTGTTTCGCTCACTGGGGTAGACTGTTCGAATGTTTAATGGATGTCAGTTATCTCCTGTTAATTCCCCTCTCCAAGTTCTGCACTGCCTTAACCGGGTATTGAACTCATATTCTTTGGCTCCTGTCACTGGATCTAACTAAAGCCTTTATCCACTGGGCCATGTGTACTGACATCCATTAAACATAATGGATGTCAGGACACATGGCCCAGTATATGTATGTAGCACCCACTGAAAGAATTCCTAAAAATTCTCGTAGCTATTATTATACAAAAGAATCAGACTATATATATATATATATATATATATATATATATATATATATATATATATATATATATATATATATATGTATGTATGTATGTATGTATGTATGTGTGTGTGTGTGTGTGTGAGTTGGCATGAGATTTACTAACATCTCCTTTCTGTTCCGGAAGATGATTTATTTCATCGGCATCAAATTAAATCCCTTAAACTTGGCTCAATTTTCTCTGCTATAAGATTAATGATGTGACAAAATTATAATAATAATAATAATAATAATAATAATAAGAAGAAGAAGAAGAAGAAGAAGAAGAAGAATGTTGGAGCCCTCGGATTGGTTGGAAAAGATTCCAGTAGACTCATTGAATGGATTCCTGGAAACCCATGCCTTAAAGAAATACAAAAACTTGTTCTCACGTCTACAGCCCACACATTACAAAGGGATTTATCTATGTGTTTTTTATGTTTTTTTTTAATTGGTCAGTGGAAAATGTCATGATGCCATTTCTAACCATAGGTCCCTGGGCGGGACCCGGAAAGAAATGTGTACACACCAGAAATCAAAGGAAATAATAATAATAATAATAATAATAATAATAATAATAATAATAATGTAATCAGAAGGAAAACGGACACCCTTCCGCCTTGTAATATTGTACAAAATATTTTAAATTTAATATTTTACCCGTTATATTTTCTAATGTGACGTACAATTTTGTTTGATAATCTTCAGGTAAGAGAATTTGAAATAATCTTTTCATAGAACCACTAAAGATAATAATAATAATAATAATAATAATAATAATAATAAATAATATGAGCTCACTAGAAACCCAAATGTCTCAACGAGCAAATGCAGGAAGATCAAGCGGAAATATAAAATTAAATGAAATTCCATCAATCAAAGAAATGCTAAAACAGAAACCGTAGTTAAAGGCACAGAGAACATGACGATGCCAAAAACGTTGTAGGTTCTATCGCCAAAATAAAACATTCCAAACGGACCTTAAATTTTACAGGGAAATTGAAAAAGCAGCTATACATATTAAAAAGCCACCATGTATTGAAAAAATGCATAAATTTTGAGAGAATATTTGGAACAGCCCAAAGGAATATAACCCGAATGCAGAATGGATCCAAAGTGAAGAAGAACGAATGCTGGATGAAACTTTACAAGAGTGGAAAACCACGAATAGGGTTAGGCAAGCTCTAAGGAAATACCCAAAATGGAAACCTCCAGGAAATGACAAGGTGCCCAATTACTGGCTCTATCATCTCTCATTAATCCATAAAACCCGTGCGCAAACTCTATCAATACTTATTAATATTCTCAATGAAAACTCGGAATGAATCACTGAAAGTATTACATATCTCATGCCAAAAACAAGTAAAACAGATGATCCGAAAAATATGTCAATAACATGTCTGTCCACCACGTATAAATTGATTACATCTGTCCTGACGAACCGTACTTACTCTTTTCTCGAAACAAACAGAATTCTTCCACTGGAACAGAAGGGATGCCTGCGTGGTTCATATGGTTGCAAAGATCAACTCCTGATAAACAAAATGATCCTGGAAAATTGCATGAAAAGAGATAGAAATCTTAGCCGAGCATGGATAGATTACCGTAAAGCCTTTGATAGTGTGCCACACTCTCGGATACGTAAGACTTTGAAAATAAACAAAGTTACCCTCCTGATAGTAAATTTTTTAAACACAGCATGAGAATGTGGAAAATCACATTATACCTAAATCCCACCAGAGGCACAGCCATCGCGAACCGACTGAATATCCGGCGAGAAATCTTTCAAGGGCACGCCCTATCACCCCTTCTGTTTTGTATGTCCTTAATCTGTCTTACGCATGAACTAAACAATAATAGCTATAATTACAAGCTAAACAAGAAAGTACTCAATCACCTACTCTACATGGATGATCTTAAACTCTTTGCCAAAGACGACAATGAAGGGTTTTCTTAATATTTCAAAATGTTTCAGTGACAACATAGGTATGGATTTCGGATTGGATAAATATGCAAAAGTAACGAAGTAAAGAAAGGGAGACTTAGAGAAACAGTCAATAGATTTTGAATTTGGCGCAAAGACTAGGGAACTGGAACAAGAACAAGCCTATAAGTACCTAGGAATTAACGAATGAAATGGAATACAACATAACCCAAATGAAGGAGAAGAAAAGAAATGAGTGCTACAGACGTTTACGTCTAGTACTGAATACCAAGCCGAATTAAAAAAAAAACAAAAAAAACAAACAAAAAAAAAAACAGAATATCAGCCATAAACACATTGGCTGTTCCTGTGGTCTAATACAGTTGTGTTGCGACCAAATAATTGGTTAAGAAATAACAAAACAAGAGGTTGCAGATAAATAGTGTATTGAACAGTAAATACAACAGAAGTGTGTTACACGACTTGGGAGTGTGTGTCGATTGACCAGCGTTCAGTCTATATCACTGTTAATATTTAACAGCCCCCTCCACGAGGGATGCATGTGGCACAAGGCCGAGTTTACTGTGGGTTCTCCGAGTCCGTAGGCTCGGCCAAAAATATTCCCTTCGGGCCTGTCTACCTCCCCGGACGAAACTTTGCCTTGCGGCAAAGCCTCGTCCGGGTTCCTCTCTGCTCAACGCAAAGAGTTCGACAATTAAACAGTCTATATCACTATTTCCTCTCGAGGCTTACTTTATGTAACTTTATAGTAAGTGGAAGAGTCCATAATAGACTCATTAGAGTGAAGACACTACAAGTTTAACATTCTTAACTGGACCATAGCTGACATTAAGCGAATGGACGCCAAAGCGAGTAAGCTTCTCACCTGTCACCGCATGCGTCATTCCAAGGTTGATGTTAATCGTCTGTATGTGCCCAGATCCGAAGGAGGCAGAGGATTAGTTCAACTAGAACTGTCTTATAAAACTACAACAAAGATACCTAGAAACTACAGAAGACTGGATGATAATCTGTGTCAAAGAATATGGAAGTAGCAAGCGACTTTATTCAGTAATAAAGGAAGCCAACAAGTTCAAAATGGAACTTCAAGTGGGTGAAGAAATACAAGTAAAGCATAATATACCAACTGAAGCTACAAAATACTTAAAAAAAAGAAAGCAAAGACAAAAGCAACCGACCAGATACAGAAACGATGGCAAGATAAACCGCTTCACAATCAATACTCTACTCGTACCAAACAGGCTGATGTAGAAAAAACCCGTACCCATCATAAGCTACGAAGTGTAGCGTTAATTGAGGTAAGTAATTGTAAGCTGAAGTTGAAGGTTTTATTCTTAGTGCGCAGGATCAATGCTTTCTAACTAGAAATTACCACACACACATACTGAAAAATTATGTTGCAGATTCTGTGACAAATATCCAGAAACAATTGATCATGTTGTATTAGGTTGCGCGGTATTGGCACCCACTGAATATAAAACACGGCACAACAGATTGGGACAATATCTGCATTGGAAAATCTCCAACACTTACGGAAAGGAAACTGCAAGAAATTGGTATGAACACCACCCAGATCCGGTTACGGAAATAGAACCTTTAATAATTTTATGAGACTTTACAATACACACAGACAGAACATTCAAAGCTAACCGCCTTAACATTGTGATTAGAGATCGCAAAAACAAAATGTGCCTCCTTATTGACATGGAAGTCCCTGCAGACTGCAATGTATCTTTGAAGATCTTCAAAAATTATCTAAATACAAAGAACTTGAAATCGAAATCTCAAAAATATAACGCATGAGGACATTAAAAATTCCAGTTGTAGTTGGAGCCCTCGGAATGATTAGAAAAGATTCCAATGAAGGAATCCCTGATAGCCCATAAGAAATACAAAAAAAATTGTACGACAAGTACAGCCCACACCTTACGAAGGGCTTTATCTATGTAAAATATGTGCGATTTTTTTCAAAACTGCTCAGTGGAAAATGCCATGATGCCATTTCTGACCTTAGGTCTCTGCTCGGGACCCGGAAAGAAATGAGTATACACCAGAAACCAAAGGAAATAATAATAATAATAATAATTGTTCATACCACTTCATGTTTAGCTTCAGTGTAAAAGACAAGTGGTATGAACATCAGCCAGAGGCAGGGTTAGAAAATGACAGTCACAACATATTATTGGATTTCTCAGTTCAAACAGATCGTTTCATTGAAGCACGATACCCGACTTTATTCTTATAGATAAGGAAAGTAGCAAGTGTCAAATTATTGACTTTTCCTGTTCAAAATGATACAAGAATTGGCTCTAAAGTAACTGAAAAAAAATATATAGGAAAATACCCGGATCTAGCTAGGGAGGGAGCTGAAGAAGCTATGGACCATCAATGTAGAACTAATTATTGTTAAAATGGCTACGCTTGGAACACCACCTCGAAAACGTGTATAAAAATTGTAGACAAAATACCATTATTTACACCAAAAAGTTCTTGGGCTGCAAGGCATCTTGTTGACACCATGACTTAAGAAAAGAATTTCCATTGACTCCGTCAATGTACGACACCCACATAACATACCTTTTTCTAAAAATCGACGATAAGATGGAGTAAAACTAGTATTATTGTAGGAGGCACGGTAGAATAATGGACTGCGGCTCGGATTGAGGAATCGGAGAGCCGAGTTCGAATTCCAGTCATTACATTCACTTACGTGCTAATACTATTGGGAAAGGTATGAATCCGTTTCTTCTCTTCCACCACGTTATGGGTAAATAGTGGGTCAGACTGGGTTCTATAGCCTGGGTCGAGGAGAAGGAAAACTCCAAATTCAAAACTCAGTTTAGCTCATACTATGCAGCTTAGGAAAGATTCGACTATCCCGGTTACGGTCGATTCCTTTAAAACTAGTAATAAAATAGCACTAAAGGAAATTTTTCGTCTAATAATTAAAAATAAGTTGGACTAAATCTGAAGATAAAATAATATTAGTAATAATAATAGTAAATCTAATAATAAAATGATAATAAAAAGACAACTCAGAATGCGTGGAATTTCCGCACTTGTCTGCCGAAGAATTTCTGATAACGACCACTAGATGGCATTGCCCAAATAGTATATAAGAGAAAGCTGAAAAAACCCGCTCACTTAACGTCGCATTGAACACAACACAAGTATCCAGCATATGTGAAATTACTTAACTATAAACAGGCATATCTAATAATAATCCCAAACTTAAAGATAAAGAATTTTTCTCAAATTTAAGTCTCTCAACATCTTTCATAGAAGCTTCACACATACGTACTTATTGAAAATGACTTCCCTATATGCATACATTTATTTAATCCTAAACAGGTTAGTACAGAATATAATGAAATTGAATATGGTACAGGCTGTGCAAGAAGTAGTTTCGCCTAATACCGCAAGACAAAACATTAACCTGAAAACTAGTGTCATGTTCTTAAGTAGTCTCATCAGATCGAGACTTTCATGTGGATGTCATGCATAGCATCAAACTTGTTTAAAAATATCTAAGCTGTCAGCTGTATACAACTGTTTTCTAAGATCAATGGTTAACAATAGCTTCGAGCGAATGAAGCCTGTGGGTCTTGGCAAAGACGATACTTCTTCGAACCATGTGGACTGGCGTTGCAGAATTACAAACAAAGAACAGTACCAGATAACAGAAATTAAGTCTCTTGAGGACTTTCAACAGCAGCAACAACTAAATGGATAACACATGCAGTAAAGAGAAAATTATGACATAATGAAGATGCTGATATTCCATACTATTTCTAACAAAAGGTTTGGAAGGAAACTCCTATCATTACTGGAAAGAGCGATAACTTGAGAAACTTATTTTCCTGAAAAATTGTTTTAATAGAAAGATTTTATAAATTTTAACCGAAAGTAGCACTTGCTGCTCAGTCAATGAATGGTGAATGTTTCCTTATAAGGAAATAGATAATATTATCATTACCGCTAATATAACATTGGAGATGAGCAGAACAGATACTACACTTTGATCCTAGCTTGATGGACAAGGAATGAAGAAAAACATAACTTGAGCCGCACGGATCATTGAATGTGTACTATTCCCTTCTGCTCGTCTATCTTCTTATTCTCTTTGAGCCGGTCTTCTTTTTCTCTCTGTAATCTTCTCTATTTATAATACACTTTCATTTTTTGTTGTTTTACTTTCTGTTATTTGCTCCCTCTCTTTTGATCCTCTAAATTTCTTCATACTTTTTTTATCCACCATTCTGACTAAATGTTCGCTTCGCTTTCCGACAGTTCATCGTTCCGTTTTTATTCTTGTTTCCTCTTCAATTTTCCATTTTATCATATTAAAGTTTGAGCAGATCGTGAGCAGCTTATACTTGATATAAATTCGCGTGAACCAATTCGAACATAGAATTAATTTTGTTGATGCGTGTCTACAGATCTTGCTGACGTCGAGGCTTCTTCTCCTCGGGACATGATGCGTGGCTCGACTCATCAACCGGAAACTCGCTCAAATTCACTCAAATAAAATGGAAGCGAGTGGATGTTGGATTAGCAGAAAATCTGTCGGAAGTTAAAAACTAGAAGCCTAG
>CAHIKZ030004155.1:2700000-2757500 GCA_903632075.3 Acanthosepion pharaonis | reverse complement strand
GTCTCTTTTTTTTAAAATTAATTTTTAACGAGTTATTCTTCCATCTTTATTGAGTTGATTTTTATCCTAAGGACCGATTTGGTATCAGTCGGAGTTTCTACCCCTAAGATATCAGCGCCCTGTAGAGAGAAAGGCGAATTCTAACGTATTGCTCTTACTAATGTAAACAAACGCCAGACAGCCACAGTGCTCCATTCATTAAATGAAGAGCTTTGCATTAGCGTAAACGGCTGCTGTTTAAGACTTAGCTTATCTCTCAACAGTGGTCAACCGAAAGATTTTTTGAGAGCGTAAATAATAATAATCATTATATATATATATATATATATATATATATATATATATATATATATATATATATATTATATTAGATTAGATTAATATGGACGCGTTAAATGTTTTATAGATTTTACGGTAACACGCGGCGTGCTAGATGGGAATGGAGTGGATTGTAAAATTGTAGCCGACGTTTGTTGTATTTCTTTCCTCGTGATAAGTCTGAAGAAGTCCCTCCGAGGAATGAAACAGGTAACAGGGGAGTTTTTTCTCCATTTTCTCATTTAATTAGCCATCATTTTTCATGCAAAAGTAAAATAAAATTAATCTCCATTTTTAAATTTTATTTCGAACAAGCAGAAAAATAACAAATAATAGCATATAAAATGTTCACTTATCTGTTCATACTCAGAGTATCGCAGAGTTTACATCCACTCGACGTGGATGGGTTGAGTTTAAAATTAATTTATATAAATAAAGATGCATTAATGTCTAACTTCCAATAATATAAAATTATCTAATACATATAAGCGAACAGCTGCAAATTATATTATTTCATGCAATAATGTATTCAAGAAAGAACAAATTTAAATTAAGTTTCCTTCATAAATTTGGTACTTTGTATGGAAAATTAAGTAACGTATTTTATGAGAACTATTATTTCTGTAAATATATCCTCTGACGAGTGGATGTAATCTCCACAAAACCAGGAGTAGAAACAGATAAGTGAACACTGATTTTTATTTGTTACAGTTAATGCTGTATCGCTTTTAATTATAGACTGGTAGCGTTATTGAGGAATAACCAACTCGACTTTATTTTTTAACGAAACTCAGTCTTTCAATATATATATATATATATATATATATATATAGTCATCCACAGACAGACTGTTTTGATGTATCACAGCTCCTCAGTGTAGCTAGAGATCCGATCGCTTCAAGCCTGGAGTAAGACCCGGAGTTTCTAACCACTAGGCCATCGACGCCAGTAGAGTGAACAGAGACTTTTTGCGTATTTATTTTTCCATAAACACACCAGTCACTCAGAGAACTCAGTCGTTAGGAGATCTTGCATTATCAGCAGTAATAGTGTTTGCTTACAAATTCGTTCCTTACTCTCCCACAGTGCTCGACCGATTAAATCATTTTATCGAGAGCTAATATCGTATTCCACGGACAGACTGTTTCGCTGTATTACAGCTCTTCAATGTGGCTAGACATCCGATTGCTTCAAGCTGGGAGCGAAACCCGACCTATTTAGCACTCTACATCCCTCCTTTGTCTCTCTACACCCCTCTTTCTGTTTCTGTTTTACTCTCTATTTATCTCTCTCTTTCTGTTTCTCTGTCATTATCTGTGATACGAAGCGTTCTTGACCAGGGAGGAATGCCAGAGTTTCGGTTTAAAAATATTTTACTTTTTCACAAGTTTATCATCCATTGCAGTCTTCATAAGAATAAAATCGATCAAATAATTTGACCTTTTGTTGAACTTTTTGCTTATTGAATTACAATATCCTTGCATTCTATTGAACTTTTTGTTTGTTGATGTTTGGCTTATTTATTTAATAATTACTTATGAATTAAAACAAATTTCTGTACATATATTCAAGTTTAAAAATCCATCAACATTTTCTATTGCTATTAAATTTGTAAAACTCCCCTATAAGATAATCCTGGTAAACATATATGTACAAAAATGGAAAAGAATGAAGAATTTCAATAATATTATTTTTAACAATGTTATTTAGAATGCATCTTTTGAGTTGGACACTATTGGAAGGTGGGAACTAAAATTCTAATTATTGGTGAAAAGGATTCCTTCGGCAAAAAAGGTCAGCGGAGATGGTATCAAAAGTGAAATAAATTGGTTACTACTCTATCCTGTTGCAAACTTAAAGAAAATTGTCCTCAATACTTTCCATACTAAAGATTCTCGATAGTATGTCAATTTCTATCCTATTAATTGCATTCTTTTAATTGTGTATTTTTTCCGACTAAACTCAACGTAATGCAATAAATTTTTGGCAGCATAAAACACCATCTCAAACGTAAAGCCTTATTTAGAGCAGGGGTTCTTAATTAGGTATGAATAATCCTAGTGTGGGATTTTAGTGTTTCAAAGTAGAGAAATCTTTTATTTTTTTCTTCACATAATTTTGTTTATTGACTTAAAATACCCTGGTATTTTATTGAACTTTTGTTTGAAGTATGATTCAATATGTCTATTTAATAATTGGTTATGAATTTAAGCAAGTTGCTGTACATGTGAAGTTTAAAAATCTATCAAAATTTTCTGTTACTATTAAATTTGTAAAACTCCCCTATAAAAATTTTAATAGTAACATATATAATATTCTTTCTATCTGTTTTTTGAATTGTTGACAACTGTTATTATATATTTTAACTCATAAATATTGCATTGAATATCATCAGTGCAGAGTAAAGAATTGATGTGATTCTTACCTAAACAAATAGGCTTGATACTTCTTTTTAGCTTAACTGCGAATAGATTTTAATCGCAATATCCCAGACCGTCATTCTATGACATTTCGTTAAACACGTCGAAAAAAGAACAATCTGTTACGAATGACGGCCCGAAAAATCACGATAAAAAAAAAAAAACATTGAGAAGAAAGAAATACTCACAAAAAATTAATTAACCCTCCGCTACACCGCTTTCCGTATCCACTGTTCATGTTAAATTTCCTGCCCGAACTTGAGTCTATTTGAGTGGCTCATTATTTTTTATTGGTTTAAATTATTAAGGAAATTGTATATGAAGGCAAATAATTATTTATCGAAAAGGCATTAAAAATGATAATTATTTACGAGTTATCATATTATCTTTTATGTCAAACGTAAAGAAATGTAAGTGTCTCAAATCTCGTAAATTAAGAAATAGATTTGAACAACGCACACGAATGTATCGAGGCAATGGAAGTGAGGTGAAGTAGTTTGTTGAACAAATAAGTGTTTTTGGCTTAAGATATCGTTGATAAACAGATAAAAACAACACTTGGAGATGGTAGTTTTCGTTTGCTCGGAAATCTCAAAAATGAAGCACTCGTCTCTGCTAAAAGAGGTTTAAAATAACAAATGATTTTTTTTTTTATACGAATGAATGATAAAACTCAGAAGACATCTGTCCCAATAGCATCAGCAGGAAAGGAGCGAAATAAATCTCCAGCGAATAGCAGAAAAAAGATTTAAAAAAAAAAGATGGCAAAGCTTCAAAAATTAGAGCAACAAAAGGCTGAAAGTTGTGAAGAGCTATGATCACCCTTTCCCTAAAGGATCTTGGCAGATAAAAGATTAAAAATAATTCTATACTGTATTATGTGAAATATCTATCTGATATTGGATTCTTCGGCGCGCCCACGTCGCAAACAGATGTTACACAAGGTCGAACTTTAAAATGGGTTTAACGACAATACCTTAGAAAAATCACCAAGCTCCCTCGGCATTTCCATTTTGGGGGACGCTTCAGGCGTCGGGTAATGACCTCAGCCTACTTCCGAAGAAGGGGTACTGCCTGACCCACCCCGAGGCTTGAGCATGATATTATTTTCAAACTACCCCAACCGAAGCCAGTGAAGTATTATATCTACCTGATATATCTACAATATTGATCTGGTATATTTATAATACAGTGGATCCTCGGTTCAAGAATTTAATTCATTCCTGAAGGCCGTTCGTAACCTGAAGTGTTCGTAAATTGAAACTATTTTTCCAATAGTAATCAATGTAGAGAAAAAAGTCACAGTACAATAAAATGGTAAAAGAAAAGCACAGCACAACACACGAACGTATACAACACAGGCGGTCAACTCGGAAATTATTCTGTTCGGGTTAACTCGGTTTGGCAATGTTGTTCGAGAACCGAAATTTTGTTCCATAACCGAGACATTTTCATCTCGAATTTTCTGTTCGAAAACAGATTTGTTCGACATGTGAGACTTTCGACAACCGAGGTTCCTCTGTATCTGTCTGATATATAATATTTATCTGATATAATGTTTAAACTTCATGTAACTCATAAATATTGCATTGGATATCATCAGTGCAGTGGCCAGAATTGATGTGATTCTTACCCAAACAAATATGCTTATACAGGGGGCTAGAAAAGTAGGTATACAGTAAGTATTACCAGCATTATAATAGAGGTTTTGCGATTCAGTTAATATTAGAATTCATTTAATTCATTAAAATCGTTTCAAATATTTTTATTTTCATAATTTTTCTTATAATACATTTATTATCATTTTCGTTTCTTTAATAATAATAATAATAATAATAATAATAAATGTTTTGCAGATAATTTAACGATGGCTTGAAATTTAACGGGCTAGGATCGCAAATTGATTTTGAAACAGTAGTGGAAAACAGAGAATAGGAAACATGTGAGAGAGCAGTGGAGGGAAACATTTACAACGCCTCCATCAATGAGGCTCACAATTTACCGGATACATGACATTTTGAAAATTTGAAGAATTTATGTTTACTAGCAGCTATACCCAGCTGGTCGATCAGAAAAAGCGTTCAATTAGAATGGAGCAAAAACAGTATCATGTTTAGATGTGTTTAGTCTATGTTTTTCAATTACTTTAAAGTACTTTCATTAAAAAATAATATGAATTAACGCGGTTACTGATATAATAGAAGTCGTCTGTATTTATTCAATCGAAGTTAGCCGAGGCCATAAAGTGGGTAAAACAGGTAAAATGAAGACTCACTTCAAACCATAATTATTTTGGAGTTTTTGAAATTCAATTTGAGTGTTCTACCAGGGATGTAAAAGAGGATATATTTATAAAGCAATTGTTAAATTTGCTGAAAATTGGTTGAAAGATCAACGAAAAATAAGAAACCAGTAAAAATTTCTCTCTATTTACGAGGGTTTTCACCATATGGGTGAACTCAATTATCAAATTAAATGAATGTTAAAAAATCTACGATATTGTTGTCTACAATTGAGTGAAGTTTTGATTAGTTTGCTTGAAAATTGAGGGAGTTTTTAGTTTAAAATTTGTGTTGAAATCGATTTTTCGTTTTTCGCTAAACAAAGTGGCGTACAAGTAAAAAAATGAGGTATCGTTGAGCTTGTCATGATGTACGTAACCTACATACCGGGTTTGAATGAAATCGTAGGAAAAAAGTTGAATTTATTGATATTTGACCGGCCTTATCGATTTTTTAAAATTATCGGCTTATTATATTAAGAACCTATCTCTTACATTGTACAATGTAAGTGCCAAGTTTGGTGAAAATCTGTTGGAGGGATCTCGAGTGAAAAGGTATGACACAGACAGACAGACATCTTCTGTTTTATATATATATATAGATTATTGATATGTTTGTAGAACCAATATGTTTTGTTTTTCATTGCTATGTACCTACTTTTGCAGCGCATGTATATTTTGTCATATGTCAGCTGGAACATAGGGAACAAAACATGATGATGACGACGACGAAGACTGTTGGTATGTTTATTCTTTTACCAAAAGAACTCACTTGCATTGGATGAATTGTCCAGTTGAAGTATTCGCATTGAGTGTTGTGGTTTTCGTCCCCCCCCCCGCAAGAGATATGAGTCAATAGGGGAGTTTTTGTTTCAACGAACGAAGTGAACCCACGCCTCTTCAATTTGCGAGACGGACAGAAAAGTAATATTTTAAATTGGTCACGGGCAAACTGTGGCCCGTGGGCTGTATACGGACCGTGGGCTGTATGCGGCCCGTGGGCTGTATGCGGCCCGCTTGTCTTTCCGAGTGACATGCCTAATTTTCCGAGGAAAATAACATTTATTATAATTGCTCTGTTTCGTTCTCATTTGTTCACTCCTTACGTTTTGCCATCTTCCATGTATTTCTTTTCTGCTATTCATTTAAAACAACTTATTAATATACTCTGTAATTCCTTCTACTAATGCCCTGTATGTGTTATGTAAAGCTTTTTGGAAAGAATAAACATAATTTGATGTCATTTCTCTATTCTACTGAAGTCACTGTCCCAATTAATTTGCACAGTAATCACTGTCGCTGTTGCAAGCAAATTCATCTGTCGCAGTAAAACTGAACGAAAATTGACAGTCTTTTTTCAGGTTGGGATGAGTTGTAATAAGAGATAGCAAAGCCCACACGCCAAAAAGAAAATAACATACGTAACTTTTTATAAAAGTAAACACATATTACGACTATCTACCAACTCCATAACGACTACAAGTGAGGACAGTTTCTCCAATCTTAACGTAAGTCTACCAAGAAAACAATAAGAAATTTAAATTTAATCATAAAACAAAATAATAACAACACTAAAACTAAAGCAAATATCTACAAAATAGATTGCAAAATGTGTCTTATGAAATATAATGGTGAAACATCACGAAATTTAAACAAATAAAATAAGAATGACTATTTACAAAACAATACATTCGTATTATAAACTGCCTGACATATATATATATACAAAAATACTCGAAAATGAGAAAGAGCAAAATGAGAAAAAGCAAGAAACAGCAAAACGAGTATTATTTATTATCTAGCTGTTATGTTGTATTGGAAAAACATGACAGTAATACTGAGTAAAATTGTAAGTTTGGGGTCAAATCTAGATTAAATAGGGATCAGAAATCTGTTAATCATCTTGCGGCCTCAGCCGAGATTGAACTCACCAATACTTTGATTGGTGTAGTTCATAATCTTGTCAAATAGCTGAATTCTTGATGCTTCGCTAGGGCTATCAAGGGTGTTTTTATCGTGACACCATCACTAAATGGATTGCTAACCAAGGCTCAGAGAGACTCCATTCACCCTCCTCTAAGAGCGGGTTTGAATTCAGAGTTTTCCTTCTCCTAGACCAGTTGCCATCCAAAGTTATAGAACCCAGTCTGTCCTGCTATTTATCCATAGCTGGAGGGATAAGAAAGAGGATTCACACCTTTCCCAAGGGTGTTAGCACGTAAGTGAATGTAATGGATTCGACTGGAATTGATTCCTCAATCCAAGCCGCTATCCATTACTCCACCGTGCCTCCTGTTAGAAAGATGGGATAAAGAATAATTAAAGTGTATACAGTTTTACAAGTATTTTTTTTTTATAGATGTGTGTAATGAATGTCAAGATAATTTATTTGGAAAAATACAAGTGTTTAGGGTTTTCTTACCTGGAATTTTTGTTGAGTGCGAAATGATAAATATTATTATTATGGCGTGAAAAAAGAAAAGGAGATTCAATTTTCGTTGTCACACGTGTTAATGACGTGCCTGTCAGATAGTGCGAATATCACGTGTTTGTGTGTGCAGAAAAGTTGGGTCGATTCACATTGAGTGAATTAATGGCATTTATAGTTGTTATAATTATATTATTTCATTGTAATTATTTTTTTGACAGTATAATGAATTTTTATTAAATTTTTATGAGCACGACACATTCAATACATAAGTCGGTTGTCGTAATCAATCTGGCCATAATCTCGACCTAAAGAATGTGACTCTGTTTAAAAGTTAATGAAATTTATTAAAATAAAAAATGTATTAAAAATGCATTAACTTACGGAATTCTCTACAGTAAATATATCTCCAGGATGATAAGACATATTTCGTTTCCTCATGAAATAATTGCTAATACAATGTGGGAAAATTAAAACCAATAGCGATAAAAATAACAAATAAAGAGATAAAATTTAAAGGCTGAACGTCTCTGCATCTTCAACGTTGCGATTTAAAAAGTAACCGGAATTTGATGCGTTTCCCCTCTAACCCTTTTTCCCTTTTACAGTAGCTTCGATGTGTGTTATGTAGTCGTTTCACAGTGGAGGCTTGTATTTCACTAAGTCGGTCCTAAAATAGGTTCGACGTACAAAACGTTAGGAACGTGATATAATAGGTAATGACGCAGAGTAATCTAGTTGGGGTGGCTGATACTTTAGTATTTGACTAACGGTCGTCCGACATTGACTGACTGACCAACTCGATATTTAGTCACTACCCCACCACCCCACGAGGGCATCATGTGGCACAAGGCCAGTTTAACGTGGGATCTCCGAGCCCGTGGGCTCGGCCAAAAATATGCCCATTGAACCCGTATAAACGGGTTCAGGGTCGGTTTACCTCCCCGAAAGAGAATCCGCTCTTCGGCGTAGCCCCTTTCGAGTTCCTCCACGCCCAAAGGCAGAGAGTTCATCCGATCAGCCAGTCGACTGACTGACCAACTCACTGAGCGACTGCTACTACAACTCCTAATTATTATAGGTGGGAGAGTCTATTAACTATAGAATAGGTGTGTTCCACTATAACAATGTGGCATAAGGCAGAAAGCATGGGGCACCCAACGAGGATCGAACTCACTACTCAGTCGGAATTGATCTAGCGAGATAAGCTTTCTAAACATTACACCACGCCGAAGCGCTCTAAACGTTCAGATTTAGATGTATGGTGATTTTTCTAAGCTTAGTTTAGATGTGGCACAAGGCCGAAAGTATGGGTCACCCAGTGAGGATCGAACTCACTATTCAGTCGTAATTGATCTATCGAGACAAGCTTTCTAATCATTGCACCACGTCGAAGTGTTTAAATGATTTTCTAAGCATACCATAGATGTGGCACAAGACCGAAAGTATGGGTCACCCAGTGAGGATCGAACTCACCATTCAGTTGTAATTGATTTAATCGACAAGGTTACTAATCATTACACCACGTCGAAGTGCCCCCTTTCTTCCCTTTTATATCTAAAATTGATTCCAGCAGTAAAACCGCTGTTGGAATAAATTCCGTTCCAGATAAAAATGCATTACTAAAAGGGATTTCAATTTTGCCATTCATCTTCCCACCATTAGTCAAGTATATCTATATATATTTTTATATCTTACATGATTGCCGTAATATTTCAGCATTAATCCTAAACCCCTTTCATTTTCTTTCTATGTTGCAAACGAAACATGTCTAGAAACGACGAAAGTATTAAGAGATAGGAAAACTCTGCTAGAAAAAGAAAAAAAAAAGTGGATTTAACTGGTCTATAATATCTAATCTCCAATATGGCAGTGAATGCTGGTCAATCTATTCAAATAGGAGGAAAAGATTTGTGGGGTCAGTCTACCCGGATTTTAGGATGAAAAATAAAATTCGAGTGTCGTGTCGTGTCTACAAATAGATCATTTTTCATACAACGCGAAGAAATGATGTTCACAGAAAAGAAAGACAAGCTAAATATAACAGTAACACTTATATAGTCAAATACTTGTATTTACATATTAAAAATCAATGTTCTTTGTTGTGGTCATAAAGAGACTAATAGTTTGATTGTTCGAATTGATTTGTCGCGAGTCTACAAAGTTTCGAAGTGTTTTTGTTTCAAGTGAAGAAATCAAGTGATATGGCACGCCAATGTGTGTGTTTGTGTGAGTGTGTGAAGTGCACGCTAATGAGACGTGTGCCTGCTGATTGATTACGTGCTATAGCAGTAATTTCTAAAACACAATGAACAAAGAGAGGGGATACTTTCGTTGTGGCGCTGTATGGAGAAAAATCATTTTGCTATAAAAATATATTGATGGTTATTTTGCTTTAAAGATTTATTGACGGTACTTTTACTATAAAAATGTATTGATAGTCATTTTGCCATAGAAATGTACAGCTGGTCATAAAAATGTATTATTGGTCATTTTGCTGTAAAAAATATATTCATGGTTATTTTGCTTTAAAAATGTACTTTTACTATAAAAATTTATTGTTGATCAATAAAAAAGTATAACTGGTAAGTTTATTATATAAATGTATTGATGGTCATTTTTTATACCGCGCGAAGAAATGATCTTCACAGAAAAGGAAGACAAGCTAAATATAACAGTAACACTTATACAGTCAGATACATGAATTTACATATTAAAAATCAATGTTCTTTGTTTTGGCCATAAAGAGACCATTAGTTTGATTGTTTGAAATGATTCGTCGCAAGTGAGTCTGCAAAGTTTCGAAGTGTTTTTGTTAGAAGTGAGGAAATCAAGCCAAGATCTCTCTCTCTCTCTCTCTCTCTCTGTGTGTGTGTGTGTGTGTGTGGATGTGTGTGAAGCATACGTTAATGAAACGTGTGTGACAGTTGACTGATTGCGTGCTATAGTAGTAATTTTAAAATAGTGGACAAAGAGAGGAGAGATAAGACTTACTTTCGTCGTGACGTTGTATGTAGAAAAATCATGTCTCCGGTATAGGAACAATCGGGGTACACCTGTCTTGTTTCGCTGTAGGTGGCTCAGGGGTAACCTCATTTCAGGGCAGGGTGCCAAATCGCAAACAGATAAAAATAGACTCCTTTCAACCTGGATATCTTATGTTGGGATATGTCGGATTACTGTCAAGGAGTTCGACCACATAAGGATCAGTTTTAGTCACACGCAAGCACATTGAAACACACACACACACACATACACACACACACACACACATATATATATATATATATATATAATTAATTCATCGAGTCTGACAGAAACCTCAACAGAATGCAGAAAGCACTAGACGGCCTCGGTGACGAAAAGATTGCAAATCAGACTCAACATAGCGCCGCTCGTTCACATATTCCGTGGTGGAATTAGTGGCCCATTAGAACAGTTGGTATGATGTTTGCTTGACATGAATTAATTAAATATAATTATCAAATCCTCCTAATAATTAATATATATATAACACCATTCATTTGTCATTTATATATATATATATATATATATATATATATATATATATATATATATATATAACACCATTCAGTTATATATATATATAATGTGGAGAAACTTGTCGCTTAACTGAATGGTGTTATTTCAATCATGCCGACTTCGAAGTTTCGTGAGCGCAGTGTAGTAATCTTCAGAGGTATTGATTTCTCTGTTGCTACTTTTTGCATTTATGCATAATTCTGTTTAATGTAAATAGTGTAATTTGGTGTAATTGATATCTGTGTGGGTATGTGGGTGTTTTTTTTCATTTAATGGATGTTGTGTTATCTGTTTTTATCTTTAGGGGTTTTGCTGTTTTTTAAGTGGTGTAGAGTTTCTTGTTGATTGCTTTGTATTATGCTAACCTCTTTTTGATCGTACACGCTTCATTACTTCATGTAGGATTGGCCTCTGTTTACTGTATTGAGCTGATCTCTTTTACCGTGTCAATGTATATGTCCGTTTGATTTTTTATGTTGTGGTTTCGCGTTTGTACTTGTGTGTGTATGTATGCTTAGGTATTTGTGTTTGTTTGTGTGCTCGTGTGTGCGTGTGTATGTGTGTGTGTGTGTGCTGCCTTTTATATTCCTTTGTGGGCTTGGTGTATATGGATTTTTTTTTTGGTTTCTATGTTGTGCTCTTATTTTCAAGTTTCCTTTGTCCTTTGGTTTGGGCATAAGTAAATATATGTTGTAGGTTTATATTGTGTTTTGTATCGTCTTTATTTGTTTCTGTTTTTATTGGTACTTAAGTAACAAATTAGTATTTATTTGAATATTTACATTTCCTCATTGTTTCGTTTTTATTTTTTTAGAAATCGGTTTTCTTGTTTCGAAGTCGGCATGACTGAAATAACACAGCTCTGTTAAGTGACAAGTTTCTCCACATTAATTCTATTACCATTATAACCTTACCTTTTGATATCGAGCACTTCATGACAAAAACCTGCCTACCTAAACAACGGAAAAAAGAACCAGCAATTTTGACAGCTAAAATCTCTTACAATTTAATTTATATATATATATATATATATATATATATATATATATATATATATATATATAATTATAATTGTTCGATTCTCGGTGGTGGATGCACACTGCTGATGAGCCCCAAATAAGCTGTCCAGTGTTTTCTCCATTTTGTTGAGGATTCTTCTAGGCTTGATGAATTACTATAATGATTGTTCTAATCCCACCCCCACAAAAAAATTCTATCACTTGCATATCCTTGCTTGACCCAGCTAATGCTCTGCGATGGAACGGCTAAGGAGAAGAAAGACGTTGCTTTTGGGGACCAACCAGTTGCGTATGAATATTTGGGTGAGTATCACCACGGAATTTGTAAGCAGCGGCTCTATATCGAGTCTAGTCAGTTTCAGTGGTCCAGTGGTATGACCCTTGCGTTGTATTGTCACGGTCTAGGTTAGAATTCTCGTTAGTGGATGCGCTTTGATAATGAGTCCCAAATAAAACGAAATAGCTGTCCAGCGCTTTCTGCATTTTGTTGAGGATCTTCTAGACTTGATTAATGACTATAATGAGAATATATATATATATATATATATATATATATATATATATATAGAGAGAGAGAGAGAGAGAGAGATTTAGTTTATTCAAATTTAGGTAATCCGTATGGGTAGACCTGAGGAGGATGATATCCAGAGAGCTCAATGTAAAATTCAGAGCAGATATGTTTGAATAAAAGACAGACGACGTTAAGATTCCATGTAATAAGCGATTTCACCATAACCCCTTTAACAGGGTTCTGGATCAACAGACTTTACTTCCAAAAGCTGAAATGAAGCTTTTGGAAGTAAAAGTCTGATGATCCAGAACCCTGTTAAAGGGGGTGAAATAGCTTACATGGAATCTTACATGGTCTGTCTTTTTTCAAACGTATATATATATATATATATAAATAAATATATATATATATATATATATCGAGATAGCTCGTCTGTAGTAAAAGGGTTATGCGTCCGTTTGAACAATTAGACAAGGGCGAACAAAGTTGTAAACCGTCAAGAATTAGAGCAACAAATGACAAGTATTTACAGAGCGCCATAGCTATCCGCCTACTGAAAAGACATGCCATATAGAAACAGAGAGATTTCGAACACATAAATGATTGATGCAGATTTAAATATAGTTTTATCTCTTTATGGGCGTTTACATATGCAATAATATATATATATATATATATATATATATATATATATATATATATATATATATAGAGAGAGAGAGAGATTAGATATATATATATATATATATATATATATATATATATATATATATATATATATATATATAATCCAACCCATAATCGCACACGTCTCTTAGTAAGAAGATTACATTGGAAGATTGAAAGAGGAATGTTGAATGTAGAATATAAATCCTAATCTCAGATTCCTCAGCGAAGGTTATCTGCACCTTGGGCCAAAGAATTTATCAGCGATCGAGGCGGGGCGACGAAAAATAGGGGAAACACACACACACACATTCACATGCACACACGTACTTACACGTACACAACTAGAAAATGGTTAAGATTAAAGATAACTATTAAAAAAATCGAGATTTTTATTAACAGTGCAGGAATTTCTTACCGATTCTAGAGAATGAATGACTAATTGAGTTTGTTTTTTACAGTTTATCAATTACTTAAATCAGTATATTTATTTATTTACATATACCGGCCTAAATATTTGAGAAATCTAGTTAAAAAATGTGCGCTCGCTGGTAGGATTCGAATCTGCGTCCCTTAAGAGAAACCGTCATTAGATCTGGCATGTCTTAGATCATTTGGGCCACATACAACCTCCTGATCAAATAAAGCCCGGATACTGCTTTTGAACACATATCTTCCCAATTCTCGAAATATAAAATATTTACTCTGTTTTACATCCTAACGCAAAGACAATTTTTTAGGAAATGGATTAAATCCGACAGATTTTTTAAATTTATTTGTTTAAACGTTATTTTTTTAAAATGGTTGCTCATATTTGAGTAGAAGCCCTGTTTTTATTAATTTATTAAGCAGTATACTTATTTATTTCAATCTACCGGCCTGAATATTTGAGAAATCTTGTTAGAAAAATGTGCGCCCCCCGGCAGGATTCGAACCTGTGTCCCCTAGAGGAAACCATCATTAGATCTGATGTGCTTTAGACTTTGTTTGGTCAGGAGGTCCGATGCAGCTTTGTTGGTCAAAGGCACGTCAAATCTAATGTCGCAGGTTCAGAATCCTGTCGGAAGACGGATATCATTATTCTAACAAGATTTCTCGAATATTAAGGTCACTAGATATAAATATACTGTTTAATAAATAAAAACAGAACATCTACTCAAGAGTAATTATCCATTGAAAAGCAAAATGTTTAAACAAATAAATTAAAAATCTGTCGGATCTAATTTCATATATTATATATATATATATATATATATATATATATATATATATATATATATATATATAACTGCGTAGGTATGCAGAAAATAGAAAAGAACACGTTGGGTGCATAATCCGGGGTTCCTTAGTATTTTTGTTTTTATTTTTAAGATGACAGTGCTCCATACAGTAAAACACCCACTTGAATAAACAAATAAATAAATAGATAATCAGATGGACAATAATAAAAGACAATTCCCCAGACACACAACGATTGTAGGCGCGCCATAAAAATATCCCTCACTGGGAACTAACTAAAGGGTGACCGCAAACATTAGCCTTGAAATAGATACCCTACTCAACCTTAGCAAAACCTCTTAGAAGATGATGAATCTATTGATAAGAATTAACTCTCTGACCACTTAACGAAGGAAAATAGTCTAGCCACTCCCACAATAACGAATTCTGTAACGGACCGTGCCTAAAAATACACGTAAACTGAGAGATAGCTTATTCCTAAAATTTCGCTTGAAGATGAAACGAGACTAAACACCACAATCCAACTTAATTTTAATAATTATTTGGATATTTCGGCTCTCGTTTTTGAAACATGAGAACTCTTATGTAGCAGAAGGAATCATATTTTTAAACTAAAATATTATTATATATATATATATATATATATATATATATATATATATATATATATATCATCGAAACAGTTGTATTAAAAATGCTCATACGCATATAATGAAAATAAAAAATAAAAATTTAACCTATAGAGCTAATAAATTTAAAAAATTAGGAGTTCGGCCAATTACGCTACCATGTTTTCAACCTTTACGTATCCTCAGGCGATATTGGCCAAATATATATACTAATAGTCTTAGAGATAAGTGTAAATTATTTTTAGAAGAAAAGAGTAGAATAATGAAATATAATAATCAAAGCCAACTATTGAATAAGAGGAATGAATTAGTGTTAAAATGTCGACATAAAACCAAATTCAAATTTCCAAAATATAGGTTTAACTTACCTGGCTACCATATTTCCATAATATTAATTCCCCTCTAACTCTTCAATTGTCAACAGTATAACTAATTCTAATTTCTGTATTTTACATCCCCCACTCTATAACCTCTTTACATTATATTTATAAACTTTCCTCTTATTTAATATCTCCTCAACTCTCTTTCCATTAATCCCTTTTATCTATATATTTTAAATTTATTTTTAGACCTCAATTTAATCATATCTTAAATTAATATTTCAGACTTCCTGTAACCCCAAATTAATGTCATAAGGTTAATATTCGGGTTCAATTCTATAAAGCTTCTTCCCGTTAACATAAATACCTTCCACCCTTTCCTGACCTCTGTCTCGTGCCTTTCGTCTGACTGAAACATTGAAATGAATAAATTCTGTGTTAGTTTTTCGACAGGTTGATTTTTTTTAACTTTTAACTTTTTAAATTCTACTTCCTGCCTCCCGCCCTAACTCTATAGACACGAACTCAGTCCACACCGGGGTTGATAAGACAGACGGCCGATATCTTCATCTGCCGAAATAGGCTATTCTCCATATGAGGTAATTTTGGATTTTATTGTTTATTAATTATATTGCTCTGTTTTAATAAATACATTGAGATCTTTTTGTGGATCGGTTTTAATATTTTATATTAATAGGATCCACTTGGATTATATACCAACGGATTTGTTACATTTATATATATTTATATATATATATATATATATATATATATATATATATATATATATAACAGGCGAGCGTGATTATTATTATAATAATCAATATTCAGGATTTATTTGCTTCTGTAGCACTGATTATATTTTTGCTTACTAGATTCGATGCGCACTTTTCCTATTTCACTTGATTGTTTTTTTTTCCTTATCTTTTAATTTTCTTGTTTTCATATCTTTTTATTTTACTTTATCTCCCCTCGCCTACATTTTGTTCTCTGTTAACAAACATTACGATGTGGATTCCCATGGATATAAATGATCCCGCATATATGTTTTTTTTTTTTATTATTTCTTCTACTGATCGGGATATCTGCGAACAACAGATGGAGACACGAGTACAGACGCTCACATATGCAAGGACGGAAAACGGCGTTTATATGGTTTTACAGATTCATTCACGTGGAAATACATGGGTACATGAGCACTTGAAAAACACACATAAACACGGTGACTCACTTAAAATCAAATGTGGATCAGAATGCAAAGAAATGTACACATATGCATTCGTTCATTGCATAAATATACTTCATATTTTATTTCTTCTATTTCGTTCTCTGCTTCTATCTGTCTGTCTCTCTTTCTCTCTCACACACACACACACACACGCATACACACACACACACACACACACACACACACACACACATATATATATATATATATAAAAAAATTTTAAAACAAGTTTTCCATTCGTGGAAGTGGGATCTGATGAACCAGGTAAAAACCGCATAGCTGGGGAAATAAATTATAATCAGTGGACACTAATTAAATTGAATTTATATATATATATATATATATATATATATATATATATATATATATATATATATATATGCTGCGTATGGGGAAAAGTCCGCAGTCCGACAAACTTACTAAAATCAGACAAAATGACCAAATATCACAGTTTTGTGAAAATGAGCTTCTTGATCGTGAAAAGGATTCTTTAATACGTAGTTGTATATATATATATATATATATATATAATGAAATCTGTACACACATATATATATGTATATATATATGTATATATATATATATATAAACTATATATATATATATATATATATATATATATATATATATATATATATATATATATATATATATATCCAAATGAGAGACAGAACAGATGGGGAAAAATCCACAGTTCGTAGCATTTATTTTTTTTAAAAAGTGCTCAGTTCAAAGTAGAATAAAATATTATTATAATATTTTTATTATAATAAATTACAATAAAAACATTTTACACCCCTACACAAAACATGTTTCTCTCCTAAGACGGTACCTCTTCAGACGATGGTAGATAACTAATGATAAAAATGATTTATTAGGGAAATTTAAAAACCAAAGTTTACCACTTTTTGAAAGTTAAATCTGGGATCATAAGCTCAGAATCAAAAATATACTTATAGGTATGTCTAAATTAACTAATGAACGTCACGTCTACGTTAATATATAAAAATAATTTTTTTTTAAAAACTTTATTTTAAGGTGAAAGATAGACAATGGCCGCATAGCACCATTAATTTATTTCTTTGGTTTAACAGCTTTTTATTGCTGGGAAACTTTATAATATGCAATTTTTCTTGTAAATAAAAGAGACATGGATCACGGAAAGAGTTCGAGTTATTTTTAAATTCTTTTAAGTGCCAAAAATATTTAGAAAGGGACGCTCTGTGACGGTACGCATTGTTGTTAATGATGATATGTGTTGATATCAACCAAAATTTTTCATAAATAATTATGTATTATAATTACATAATTTTATTAGTATATAATGGTCTACCCAACATTTATTTGATTTATTCAACTATAATACTGCCATATTTTTACCGTCTATTCAGTATAATTAACAACCTATATAGTTGTTTCAATATTTTTAATTTTACCTATAGGCCCCTTTATAAGAAGCTTCCTGAGTATATTAAAAAATTAAAAAACAATTTACAATCCGTTTCTGATAAATTTATGTCTAGTTCAATAAATTGCCAAATCCTACTTGGATACACCAATATTACATTTGTCGCGTTAATTATTCCCTAGTATCGTTGAAAATTTTGTTTTTTAAATTTCCCTAATAAATCATTTTTATCATTAGTTATCTAGCATCGCCTGAAGAAGTACCTTCTTAGTACAGAAACATGAAAGTTTTTGTGTAAAACATTTTACATCCCTACACAAAACATGTTTCGCTACTAAGACGGTACCTCTTCAGACGATGGTAGATAACTAATGATAAAAATGATTTATTAGGGAAATTTAAAAGTTTTGTAAAATGTTTTTATTGTAATTTATTATAATAAAAATATCACACATATATATTTCAATATATATATATATATATATATATATATATATATATATATATATATATATATATACTATCTTAAAAGCCGCCCTATCTGGTTGCATTTAAGCTAGCTTCTGTGGAGGGCACTTGACTGGGGCTTCATCACAATAGGCAGGGAGGAATAGATGTGATAGACAACAATGAACTACAAAAGAACTCAAAATTGATAGCTGCCTTTAAGTATTGCATTAATATTTAAGCTTACCTTTTAAAAGTTCAACGATAATTCTTCTGTCGCCACTTAATTTAAAGACAATTTGATGTCCGAAGATCCTTACTTTCCGTACAAACAATTGTTTTTATTTCATAGGAGACTTTCGCTCGATTTCGCAATTAATTTGGATTATCCCCAAATTTATTTCCAAGTTATAAAAATTGATATCGCAAAAAAAAGATTTGTTGCAAAAATTCATGTAAAAATCGCCGAAAACAATGAATAATGAAAACTTGGGAATCCCAAATATCACCCGGATTTATTTTTAATTTGCTCGCGGAGTCGGCCTGATTCCAAACTGGTATAACATTTTGGGCTATGGTCTCTAGGAGTCAGGTTGAAAAACTGTGACTCAGTGACACACTAACATTTTCATTTATTATATAGATATATAATGAAACTTGCAATATGTAATATATATATATATATATATATATATATATATATATATATATATATATATATATATTTGAAAAAAAAACAAAAAAAAATCCATAAATGTAGTTAAAATGAAAGAATTGTCGACGTCAGACGTTTCCGGTTTTAATAAACCATTTTCAAGACAAAATTCATTAAAATACAAATTCAGTTCAATATGACGAAAACGATGGACATAAAAACACAAGTCTTATCCAAGAGTAAAACAGATAACTGAAAATTTTTAAAAGATCAGCTTTCCGTTTAACGTGGTCACGCCGTAGTCACATGGGCGACACTCCCATAACGTATTCCTAAAAGTTCGTGATTATTTTAAAATTCCTGTATTTCCGGATAAGCCTGCAATCTTCCATGTTGTAAAAAACGAATTTAGGTTTGGTTTTCAGTAGACAGTTTAAGCAAGTGTAAATGGATAAAATCCGACAGAATGTAGAAATTTTGAAAACAAACAAAATCCATAAATAAGAAAGAATTGTCGATGTCAGACGTTTTCGGTTTTAATAAACCATTTTCAAGATTAAAATACAAATTCAGTTCAATATGACGAAAACATGGAAAGTCTTATCCAAGAGTAAAACAGATAACTGAAAATTTTTAAAAGAGTTTTGTTAAAAGCTGATCAAAAAAAAAACCGAAACGTCTGACCATTCAAATGTATGGATTTTTTGTTTGTTTTTCAAAATTTCTATTCTGTCGGAAATTTAATTACTGTCTACGAAAAACACAAACCTAAATTCGTTTTTAGACGTTATCCGGTTTTAAAATAATCAAACTTTTAAACCATTTTTTTAAAAATTTTCAGTTATCTGTTTTACAAAAGACTCCATTTTCGTCCATATTGAACTGAATTTGTATTTTAAATAATTTTGTCTTGAAAATGGTTTATTAAAACCGAAACGTCTGACGTTCAATTTATGGATTTTGTTTGTTTTTCAAAATTTCTACATTCTGTCGGAAAACACGATATATATATATATATATATATATATATATAATATATATATAATAAAACTTGCAAACACTAAGATGAAATATGTATGGGAAAAAATTGCGCCCCGAAATGAAATTTGAAATTATCGAAAGTACATGGCAAGTCAAAACAACAACCCAAATATAAGGATGGTTTATTCAAAATTGATAGTAAGTTAATGTCTCATTAAGTTTTGTTAGCGAAGTGATTTCGCCATTAATCACATTAACATTGCTAATCAATTCTTTGTATATATTGTTTCTTTATGATATAAAATATAATCTGCACATTTTAATATATAATATATATAACTAGAGTGCTCAAAAATTAAAAATGATATGTCTAGAAAAAATAAGCAGAAATCAAATAGCAACAAATGGCTACAATTGAAAGAAAAGACGAAAAAGACAAAAAAAAAAGAGGAAAAGCTAAAGAATGAGTTTAAAGGGGAAAAAATAAAAACGAAGAAAAAGAATTTGGGTGTAAATCTGAGGATAGTGCAGAGGGTTTGGAAAGAGTTGGCTGAGTCTGATGGTGATTACCAAGTTACGGCATTTTGGAAAACTCACTTTGATCATTCTGATAGGAAAAGAGCTCCCGAATTCGTTGGTGAGGGCCTCAGACTTAACACGGAGGCTTACATCAAGTGCTTTGAGGAGGTAGTGCTGTCCTGTTTAAAGAGGGTGACTGGTGAAAAATCCAACTTAAACAAGAAAACCGTCCAGAAGAGTTGCAGGAGATTCCGAAATTGTCTGGAGGCCGTGGCTGAAGGCAATGGCGATTTTATTAAGTAACTCTTTAGTATTTCAGGATCTTTTTTTTTTTTTTGCAATTTTGTTAAATATATCTGTTAAAATGAGATGTCAGTGTTATTTTCATTTTTGCGTAATTTAGACAACAATTTATCCGTCGCAAACTGGATATAAATGTTATATTTTTATATATTCTGGTCAGCTGTGCATTATGGGTAACAAAGTCGGTTTTATTATCTTGATGATTATTGGTTAGGCGGTAACGGTTATATTTCACTTTGTAGGTAAATGGTGGTGGGATGAGTATATTCTTTAGAAAGGAGTCATGGTTACATTATTCAATGTCTGTTATAGTATACAAATGTAGCGAAAATGCGCTACTGTTTATCAGGAGCTAAATATGATAAAATATATTTTTATGGCATACTATATATATGGCTAAAAGTTCTCAATATCAGCGATAGATTTTATGTAAATATAAATATATAAGTGAACATTGATGTCAACACCGAGCAGAGAGTTTGTTTGATACTTGAACGGAATCTTCAGGCCAAGTGTGTTGTGCGTTGGTTCGACTATTTATATATGCCCGGCAAGTGTGCACTAGGGGTAGCTAAAGAACATAGCCATCCCGCCATCCACCTTACAAGCTGAAATATAACCGTTACCGCCTACCCAATAACCTTACGGTAATAAACTAAAACTTGACCAACATATATAAATAATCGAGTCAAAAGAGAACCAGCAATATTGCGTTCAATCACGAAACTGGATGTCGCCGATCTGTGTTCTCTTTTATATGTAGATGTAGATACGCACTGTCCTGATAATGAACACTTTCACTCATAAATATAGCATAGCTTTCAAGTATATATATATATATATATATATATATATATATATATATATATTTTATTCAGGCAGTAAATACACTTTTAGGTATGCCTAGCTGAATAAATTACAAATACTATGTCTACTTATTTTTATCATAATCCTTTCATATTCTCGAATATTTTTTCGTATATTACTATTGAATGTCTTGCTTTATCCATGTGTAATATACGGAAATGTATTCGTAAGTATGAAAGGATTATGATAAAATAAGCAGATATAATGTTTGTAATTTATTCAGACATATATATATATATATATATATATATATATATATATATATATATATATATATATATATATATATATATATATAAAATGCAATATATATATATATATACATATATACATTCGTTCATCACCATATTTGTATATGAACGCACAACTTTTAAAATTTTAAAATCAAACTCAGCGTTGCTACTGCTCGCTCCAAAAACAATAACTCATTTCCAATAGCGTTTTCGGATACAACAATACATATATTTTCGTTGTCCTCTTATTACTAAGAGAAAAAACAAGAACAACATCTATTCTATACCTGAAGATGTCTGTAAGAACAGACGAAAGCTTGTAGTAAAAATAAGAACTAATACGGCAGAAATTTATAGAAACAAGGATCATTTCATTCATAACGGATTCGGAGGTTTTTGTATATTATTTGAATTGTTTGCGACGATGGATTTCTCGCCAATTAAATCATTAACCTTTGCATTTGTTTTTGTGTGAATAATTCATGAATTTGTAAATTGATTGCACGTTTATCGTAATATATATATATATATATATCAGTCAGTTATGGGCCACACGTGATACACACTTAGTAGGCGATCATGTATCTTTCGATACATGACTGACGAGGTAGATTTTCTTTCCTGCAGTAGGTTGCCATCCAATGCTTTAGAACCCGGTTTGTCCTACTATTTACCTATAGCTGGGGGGATAAGAGGGGGCTTCATACCTTTCGCACGTAAATGAATGGCGTGATCAACAGTCTGAAGAGAGTCTGTACGCCCAAATCCTCGGTCACGATGACTTTCGTTTCGACTACTGAATTTCACTTACAAGGATTCGGTGGACCCTTAGTAAGATTTTCAGACATTTTCATGACATTAAGGAGTCAGCTTACTGATAAGTTGATCATTCCAACCCGGATCTCATGGTCGAAAAAGCGAACGTTTTGATCGCTCCACCTATATATATATATATATATATATATATATAATGTAAGCAAATATCAAAGATGATAGCGCCATTTTTGGGGAAAAGCTATGTAGTGAGAAATGAGCTTTTGCAAACATTGGCTCCCCTTGTTCAAGCGCTAAAACGGTAACCTTTTCGGAGAAAAACAAATACGAGTTCGATTCTTACCAAAAGCTTATCCTTTTTTTTCTGATTTTTTTTTTTATAAAATGAGGATTAGTTGTGATAAAAAGCAACTGAAATTAAGATAAGAGAAATACCATATGTCATGACATAAAAGACGCACAGGCTCCTTACGCACCCACTTCAGCAGAACATATACCAGAAAGTATATTTAGGTAGGAAATGTTCAAGTCAAACTATCGGTACATTACAAAACGTTACAAAAGCATTTCAATAGAAAACATTACTGGGGCACCACCAAAGCCGAGGCCGCCATTATGACGCCATGACATGTGTCTGGGATCTTCCAAACAAAAAGGAACAAATGCGAAAATAATAAATAAAATGAAATAAAAAAAATATAAAATTTGTTGTGAAAATTTTTTGAGAATTTGATTATTAACTCTTTGTGTTATGATTTGGTAATCAAACAACAGAAAAAAAATGACTGATCGAGCGATGCGGACATAATGATCATATTCGTTTATAAAACTTTACATATCTGTTAAGTTTATTTACCACAATTAATAATGTTTTAGTAAGCTTTGAATTATATAAAATATTTACTAATGCAATCTAATTGTATTAATTTGCATTTTGCATATTAGCCAGTGTTTATCTCGTATGGCTGAGAGGTCATCTTGACCCGTCATCACAACATAATTGTATTAGGAATAAACCATATCAGTTGTCTTTCTGTTTCTTTAGAGTGTGGATCGTCTGTGTGTATTTTGTAAAGAAGATAGGTGTAGAAAATACCATGAAAAGATTTGCAATATCTAAAGGCTAGAAAAAATGTTTTAGGTAGGATAATGAAAGTTTTCTTTAGCTTGTATTAAGTTGTATAGTGTAATAAACTCATTATTCTACATTTTCAGTTTTTCTCCTTGTGAAAATCTTTTTGCGAAAAACTATACTTGTAAGTGCGCCGAAGTTCATCTTGCCCGTGGTGCCATCAAACCTCGGGTCGGCCCTGAACCCATCTATTGTTTATCAAAGCGACAGAATTCGCCATAAAACAACCTTGAAAAGCTTGAAGATACCATAAAAACAAACCAGTTTTAACTTATAAAAAGAAAAGGCTGAACTTGACATTAATTAGGATCGGCGTATATATAAAAAAAAAAAACAGTAAGTTATCGGACGCGGGGTAAATTTTTGAATCTTATTTCGGGATAGAAATAACACCTTCGACCGCCGTTAAGAAAACGTCTGTATAGTCGCCATGTTATATTTTGCTTAAATTCGGAAACCAAATAAGACATTTTCAGTCGTGATGTGGATGTAAATCTTTAATATTTGTTTTTTGTTTTTAGTCAACTCATATGATTAAGAAGTAAAGTTTATATTCGTTGGTATTCGGTTGCGCTGTTTCAGATTACAGATTTATCGTTGAAATGTTTTTTGGCGAGGTTTTTATTTCTTGGATAATCTCATCTAACGGAATGTAAGATTCATGTTTGCATGAAATTGATTGAGGAAGATTCGTGATTAAGAAAATAAAACAAAAAAAAAAGACCAGTTTCTAGCTGGATGTAATCATGTGCCTTCCTCTATTCCTCACGAGGCGATTATGTAAACAGCAAGTCATTTTGAAGCCGGTAAAGTAAATACAATTAGACGGAAAATGATAAAGCGAAGACAAGATCGTTTGCTAGATAAATGAACATGGAAGATAGATAGATAGATAGATAGATAGATAGATAGATAGATAATGATCAGACTGAGATAGATAGATAGATAGATAGATAGATAGATAGATAGATAGATATGAACAGATTCATGAAAAGACTAGGATGGATAGATAAGACACGAAGAGATAGATAGATAGATAGATAGATAGATAGATAGATAGATATGAACAGACTGAGATAGATAGATAGATAGATAGATAGATAGATAGATAGATATGAACAGATTCATGAAAAGACTAGGATGGATAGATAAGACACGAAGAGATAGATAGATAGATAGATAGATAGATAGATAGATAGATAGATAGATAGATATGAACAGACTGAGATAGATAGATAGATAGATAGATAGATAGATAGATAGATAATGATCAGACTGAGATAGATAGATAGATAGATAGATAGATAGATAGATATGAACAGATTCATGAAAAGACTAGGATGGATAGATAAGACACGAAGAGATAGATAGATAGATAGATAGATAGATAGATATGAACAGATTCATGAAAAGACTAGGATGGATAGATAAGACACGAAGAGATAGATAGATAGATAGATAGATAGATAGATAGATATGAACAGACTGAGATAGATAGATAGATAGATAGATAGATAGATAGATAGATAGATAGATAGATATGAACAGATTCATGAAAGACTGGGATGGATAGATAAGACACGAAGAGACGGAGATAGATAATGATCAGACTGAGATAGATACATACATAGATATGAATATACTTGTGAAGAGACTGGGATAGACAGATAGATAACATACAAAGAGACTGAGATAGATAGATAGATAGATAGATAGATAGAATCAGATTGAGATAGATGTTTCCGTTTAATATTTGTTTGTTTCGAAGTAACTTTGAACAGTTTTGCCATAATTTCTATTTCATACCATTTTTACATGTTATGAACCCCGCAATATTAAATCAAATTGATGAAATGAAGTATTGTTTATTATAATTTTTTTACTAGTTGAGGCGTTCGAGTAATATAGAGACAATGACTGAATCTGCTTTATTTTCACTGTTAGTACATTTGAAGAAACGCAAATGTCACTGTGTTGGTGGCAGACTAAGAAAAGAAACAACGAGAACACTGGAAAGCGCGAAGAAAAGTTTATTAATTGTAAGAAGACAGAATGTTTGGTCGTCAGCAAAAGGGACAACCCAAGGTGTGAGCTATGAATTGGAGATGTCAGAATCAAGCAGGTACAGAAGTTTAACTATCTCGGTAGTATCATAACAGACAACAGAAAATGTGTCACAAAGAATCAAAGGTGCATTAGAATAGTGTTGTAGAGTGAACGCAAAGTTTTTTTTTTTCCCGTATGAATCCAAAATACGTTCGTCGCCAAGTGTTATATATGGCGAAACGAATTTTTTTTTTTTCTTGCTTTAAAGTTTTTTTTTTCGTATGAATTTCGAATTCTGGTCGCCAATGTGTTGTTATAGAGTGAACGAAAACTTTTTCTTTTCCCGTATGAATTACGAATTCTTCGTCGCCAATGTGTTGTAGAGTAGTTTTCACAGTGGAGGCTTGTATTTCACTCAGTCGTCCTAAATTAGGTTCGACGTACAAAACGTTAGGAACTTGAAATAAGAGTTAATGACGCAGCAATCTAGTTGTGATGGTTGCTACTTCAATGTCCGACATCGACTGACTCGCTCAACACCACTGAGCCCAACCAGCGACCGCTACTACTACTACTACTTATTATGTGTGGGAGAGTCTATTAATAGAATAGGTACGTTCAGGCATGACAAATAGTGAAGGAAGTCTTCCAAGTATTGAGAGATCATTAAGAGAACTAGAAGTCCTAGCTGGATTTATTATAGGTGGACATAATCTTAACAATATACGATACTCAGGTAATAATGTGATGATGACATATACAAAAAGAAATCTACAGAAACTCCTAGAGAAGGAAGTAAATGAAAATGTGAAGAAAGGACTAACGATCAGTTGCAAGAATGTGATGATGATTCCTTTTTGTATGTCATTATCATATTATTACATTCTTACAAATGATAGTCTTTTCTTCACGTTTTCATTTACTTCCTTAAGAAAGGACTATCAGTTATAAGAAAACAGAATGTGGGTTTGTCAGCAAAAGCGGACAGCTCAAGACGTGTGTTAGATATTGTAGATGTCAAAATTAATCAATTACAGACATTTACCGTAGGTGACAGCATATAAGACGCACGTTGGATAAGACGCATCCCAACTTTAACAGGGCAGATCAAGAAAGAATTAGCAATTAGTAAAATTATTAGTAAATGGTACAGCCTAGGTTATATTTATAAAGTATTATTTTGGTTAAACAAGCCATGGTTACAATTAAACGAAAAAGAACAGGAAAAAATAACACGAGCCTATAAAAACTTTATCATATCCTTTATATGATCTGTACAACGTGCGTCTTGTAAACGTCTTATTGAAATAATTAGGATATAAAAATTCTGATTGTATTTATGCCAATGCAAGCGGAAGTTATCACAAGAAAAATATTAATGAAACAGATATATTTTAAAAATATATAATTTGAATTTATTGCATATAATTTTAGTGAAAAAGGTACTAATATTAAACGAGATGAAATTAATATAATGAATATTATTAATGATAACACTTTTAATCTGCATAATAACCTTTTAAATAATGACAATAGGTATATAAAAGTTACTCTAATGTCTAAGCTAATAGGAGTTGCCAGGGAGCTAATTTCGGCTGACTATCTCGAATTTTAAACCTAGATATCGCGTACAAGACATGGGGGAATTTTAAAAGCTTTTTTTTTAGTAAAAAAAAGTGCGCCTTATACGCCGTAAAATACGGTAAATATCTAGGAATTGTTTTAACAGACGGCAGAAAATGTGACACTGAAATCTGGAGACACATCTCAATAGAGGAAGATGTCTTTCAAAAGCTAAACAAAGTACTAAGAAAGAAGAATATCAAACAAAAGGGTGCTGAATTGCTATGCAATATCAATCCTCTCATATGGCAGTAAATGCTGAACAATATCTTCACAGGTGAAAAGGAAACTTGAAGCAACATAGATTTTATTCTATAGATCTTAAAGATTATGAGAAGACCAAAAACAAAACAAAAAGAAACAAAATAACACGTGAGCAACGAGGAAATTTTAAGCAAAATCTAAACAAAAAAGACCCTTGAACAATCAGGAAGAAAATTGAAATTTCCGGGATGCATAATGAGAAAGGAGGGCTTAGAGAATTTGACACTGATAAGGAGAATATTGAAGACAAGAAAGGTAGACAGAAATTGCAATTAATATAGTGCTTATATAAATACAGAGCAGGGACTAGTAGGAATGCAAAAGAGTCAAAAATTGCTTAGAGATACAAAGAACAGGAAGCTGTGGAGAGTCTTGATCGTTCTAGTCTGAAAAATAAGAATCTACTATCTGGTCTTTGTAAAATTTTTATATATTAAAAATATAATGTAAAATATAATGTAAAAATATATTGTAAAAATAAGAATCAACTAACTGGCCTTTGTGAGCTAACTGTAAAAGGCAGATATGCCGTAACGGATTTTTTAGAAAATAAGGGATACGAATTCTTGTCTCGCTCTCAATTTATTCATTATTTCCGATTCTTGTTGTTTTTTCGCGATCTCAGGACAGTGATGGAGTTAAAGAAATAAACTGAAACAAATAGGATGAGGAAAACATTCATATTAATTGGGCATTACACATTATATCAACTGGACGTGTGGCTTAGAGTTTAACGTTCCAAACGTGAGACCAAGGTTTAAATTTCACAACGTTCCAAACATGAGACATAGGTTTAAATTTCACAACGCTCCAAACATGAGACATAGGTTTAAATTTCACAACGCTCCAAACATGAGGCATAGGTTTAAATTTCACAACGCCCCAAACATGATACATAGGTTTAAATTTCACAACGCTCCAAACATGAGGCATAGGTTTAAATTTCACAACGTTCCAAACATGATACATAGGTTTAAATTTCACAACGCTCCAAACATGATACATAGGTTTAAATTTCACAACGCTCCAAAAATGAGGCATAGGTTTAAATTTCACAACGCTCCAAACATGATACATAGGTTTAAATTTCACAACGCTCCAAACATGAGACATAGGTTTAAATTTCACAACGCTCCAAACATGAGGCATAGGTTTAAATTTCACAACGCTCCAAACATGAGGCATAGGTTTAAATTTCACAACGCTCCAAACATGAGACCTAGGTTTAAATTTCACAGCGCTCCAAACATGAGGCATAGGTTTAAATTTCACAACGTTCCAAACATGAGGCATAGACTTAAATTTCACAACGCTCCAAACATGAGACCTAGGTTTAAATTTCACAACGCTCCAAACATGAGGCATAGGTTTAAATTTCACAACGTTCCAAACATGAGGCATAGACTTAAATTTCCCACGCTCCAAACATGATACATAGGTTTAAATTTCACAACGCTCCAAACATGAGACATAGGTTTAAATATCACAACGCTCCAAACATGAGGCATAGGTTTAAATTTCACAACGCTCCAAACATGAGGCATAGGTTTAAATTTCACAACGCTCCAAACATGAGACTAAGGTTTAAATTTCACAACGCTCCAAACATGAGACATAGGTTTAAATTTCACAGCGCTCCAAACATGAGACATATGTTTAAATTTCACAACGCTCCAAACATGAGACATAGGTTTAAATTTCACAACGCTCCAAACATGGGACCTAGCTAAATTTCACAACGTTCTAAACATGAGACATAGGTTGAAATTTTACAACGCTGCAAACATGACCTAGGTTTAAATTTCACAACGTTTCAAACATAAGACCTAGGTTTAAATTTCATCATTGTCAATTTGTCAAGATAGTGACTTCTTGGAGATATATTGTCTTGGGAGGACGATCCGAACGTGATACCCGTACCATGTATTAACCCATGCCTTGTGTGTGAAAACGTATAGACTAAAATGTTGGGAAGCTATTTACGATTGTACTAGCAAAAAAATCTCAAGCCTTAATGGCCGAAGTTTTCAGTGTACTGGCCTTGTTCAAAACTACTGATCACTCCAGGTGATGTGCTTTCGTCAAGAACCTGTAAATAGATTCAATATCATAATAACAATAATAGCTGGCCACTCATATCCCAGCATATTCCCGTCTACTAGGGCGGCTAGCCAATCCCTCGCACAGGCACATTTGTGTTTGCTCAACACCCACAGAGCCAACCTGTGGTTTATGCTTCAACTATGCTGAGCAGACCTTAGTTACAGTTTCTGGGAGAGAGCGTGTTATCAACAATTTGAACAAAGCCAGCACGCTCAAGTCCTCGGTCACGATGACTTGTGGTTTCGTGCTAGTACAGCTATAGACGGCCCTCAAGAGTTCCGTCTACAAAATTTCACACACAAGGCTTGGATCAAACCGTGGTATGGTTTTCAGGCACTTTTCAAAGGTACCGCGCCTGGGATCGAACTCGATCCAGTTCGATAACATCAAGAAATCTCCAAAACGACCATGGTGAGATTTGAGTCTCATGGTCAGAAAGCGAACGTTCTAAACACTCGGCCACGCGCCTATAAATTCAATATAGTTGCAGTATAAATCATATGTTGTCTCTGTTGTTATTGAAAAATACACAAATGTACCTGAGCAGGCGTCTGCAACAATGATATTTTAGCCACCTTGGCAGACGGGCATAGTTACAAATGAGTAGCCAGTTATTTACCATTTTATCAAATTTGAAGACACAAAAACGAAAAGAAAGAAAAAGCAAACGCCGGTTCGAATATCAAAGGTTAAGTTACCCATGTCTCGGTCCGAATATCAATCATTCGATAGCAAATCAGTTTCTGTACCAGATGACCGAAATGCGAGCGTACAAGGTTGGATCAATAATTCAGCAGCATGATACATAGCTATTAGCTGAATTTTAATGGGAATTTTTTACAGCACAATGTTTAATTTATACGATTAAAATTCATGACTGAGTTAAACGCATTCAAAAAAGGAGATTATGTTGAAAAATAAATATTTGCTATGCACTATAAATGCTTTTTCCGTCATGAGCCTACAGACTTAATAGTGCTCTCTCCACGCACGCGCGCACTCACCCACGAACACATACACACACGGATGCATGCGTGTGTAGAAGCAAGCGAAGAACATTTTGAACATTCGATATAAGTTGCTGTTTTGAGATTCAACGACATTTTAACCTGTTTTGGTGTTAGTAACCCGCCCCAAAGTTTGTTAAAAATATTTCTGGATTGTATATTGGATTTAGCAGCGTCTACCGTAAAGTTTAAACTTAACGCAAAAACGAAGGATTTGCAGACATATGTTTATATGAACTTTTGTCTTTGTTTAGGTGTGATGAACCCACCCCCAAAGTTTGTACAAGTATTTATGGTTTGGTTCGGTTTATTTTGTTTTATGGTATATCAAACTCAATGGCGACAGGAATTTTATTACTTGTAATTTTTTTTGGAAAAATGTATTACTGCTAATAATATTTTTATAATAATGTATTGCTGGTATTAAAAATTTTTTTACACGTTTTCACCCCAGTTTAGGGGTTAAATTTTTGCCCATGGCTGGGATGTTAACAGGTGCTACCACCCCGGTCAGGGTAAACCCGGGAACACCAGAGGTAGCTCCACGCTCCACAAAATCTCCTGATCAGAGGCCTTGCTGTTAGATGTAGTTTATCGTCTGTTGTGGTAGGATCCACCTAATTTTATATATATATATATACCGACCATATAAATATGGTTGGTACCGGGAAGAGATGGCGGGAATCAATTGAGATTCAACCAGATATTCTGCCCCGGAGACTGCGACTTATATCAACACATTCTCCAGGAACAGTCTTAGAGAGCAATCAAAATACAAACAGACTATATGTAAATGACATTGTGACACTTTCTTGTTTCAATACATTTTGTTCTAAGTACATTTTGTGTTGCATTATTATTCCATGCATTAGTCAAGTTTCAACATCGTCATAAATGAGGAAGCAAAAAAAAAAATTTTATCCATTAGACAAATCATATATATATATATATATATAAATATAATGATAGCTCTCCACTAGTATTCGAGGATAAATTCTATTATTTGCGGCAAGCCAATCCCTAATGAAAACGACAAGCTCAAAAGGCATATTTTTCCTTGTTCAACACCCAGAGAAACAGCCAGATTCAGATTATACCACAAAATATGACAAGCATAAGTTAGTTACAGTTTCTGGGAGAGAGCCTGTTATCTGGAAACGTAATCAAAATTTCTGAACACAGACAGAACACTCAAGCCTTCGGTCAAAGCACATGTGATCCTCGTTAAAAGCAGACCAGATAAAATATATATTCATATAATTAGACCACACAATACACACACACCATATATATATGTGTGTGTGAAGTTTATGGAAACAGAAAAAATTTTCAGGTGTGATGTGTGTGTTCAGAGCGTCCATAAAATGATCACTACAACTTGCAATTTTATTTTATCCAGTAGACAGAAGATTCATCAATAGACTTCTTTCCATGTTAAATAAATAGAATTAAAGTTTGAATTTATATATAGTTTGTTCTTTTTTTTAAATTCACTTTCATTTGTCTTTTCAGGCAGATTGATCGTTTAATGAAAATGACAATTCCAAAAGAAAAAGCACAATGTGTATCCTGGTTAAAAGAAACCAGATAAAACACTCAGATTCAACGGAATTAAACCACAAAATATGACAATAAGCATCAAGTCTAGTTAGCACCGCGTCTAGCACCAGAAGTTTATGGAAACAGAAAAAAATTTTCAGGTAGATTGATCGTTGACTTTTAACGAAAATGACAATTCCTAAAGAGAAAGCACAATGTGTATCCTGGTTAATAGAGACCAAATCGGACACTAAGGTTCAACGGAATTAGACCGCAAAATATGAAAACATGCAGCAAGTCTAGTTAGCATCCGTGTCTAGCGCAAGTAGTTTATGGAAACAGAAAGTATCTATATGTAAAATTCTGTAACTTCCGTTAGTCCGTGCCTTCGTCACACCCTCTAAAATAGCCATACATTGACCGATCGATAACACATTTTGGGGAGAAGTACAAATATGTCGGTGGATACAAAGTATGGTTGCCTTTACTAAGTTGCGTATATTAGTACAATAAATTTTCGTTAATGTTTTTGGAAAAATGAAAAGTTTTATTATTTAATGTACAAATTCTCTCACTATTTTAAAAACAATTTAATTATTAAAATAACAAACACTTATTTAATAAAAAAGCAATATTGTTTATTGCATATCTTTCCTTTACGTTTGGGCACCTCGAGACGGTGTAATGGTTAGCAAGCTTGTCTCGTTAGAACAATTATGACTGAGTAGTTAGTTCGATTCTCACTGGTTACCCCTTACTTTAGGCCTTGTGCCACATCTAAGCTACGCTTGGAAAATCTCTATCCTTTCTTTACGTTTTTATGTACAAGAAGTGCTATAAAATGAGATGGAATTAAAAAAAAAGATATTAAACTGCGATGTAGGTTTTTGTCAAAGTATTTTTCAAACAAATTAGCATATTCAAATTTCATGGATTCTTTTGCGAAAATTGAAAGAAAAATCTAGACAAAGATGTTAGCGATACCAACAACAATACTAAATATGTGATCAGTTTTTCCAACACGCGTCAAAAAAATTCTAGTTTTGTAAAAATCAGAAATTGAGTATCATCTAGATGTGTTACATGCAACTAATGAAGCCCGTCTAGAAGTATCCTGATGTGTTAAATAAAATTTGATTTGTTTACCCACCTTTTCCAATACAACCTACAGTCATGTTCCTTTGTTTTTTTTTTTCTTATTTATAATAAATTATAAAAATTGTTGGGGCGCACCCACCTTCTAACTAGAAATGGACTGGTCCCTCTTATATAAGTCAGCTCTAGAGAGAGGACGGGAGAGCGTCAGAGAGAGAGTCAGCGACGGCAGTCCAGATAAGCTTACCCGTTACATACCGTTGGACTATAGACTTTGGATATTGTTTCGTACTAACCAACCTTCGTTCTACTAATCACTCTATTGTTAATTGCTTTTATGAATATACCAGTATTTTCCTCTACAACTGTGTTTGTCTTGATTCATACACCGACACGCGGGAAACTCACAACATCTCAACAAAAATTCTACAGATAATTTATAGACACCGTGTAGATAGATAGATAGATATTGAACAGGCATAGATAGATAGATAGATAGATAGATATTGAACAGACATATATATATATATATATATATATATATATATATATATATATATATATATATATAGAGAGATATATATATAGATAGATAGATAGATAGATAGATAGATATAGATGAACAGGCATAGATAGATAGATATAGACATAGATAGATAGATATCTAGCAGGCATACATAAATAGATTGATACTGAACAGGCATAGATAGATAGATAGATAGATAGATAGATAGATAGATAGATAGATGTTTAACAGGCATACGTAGATAGATAGATATTGAACAGGCATAGATAGATAGATAGATAGATAGATAGATAGATAGATGTTTAACAGGCATACATAGATAGATATTGAACAGGCATAGATAGATAGATAGATAGATATTGGACAGGCATAGATAGATAGATAGATAGATAGATAGATAGATAGATAGATAGATAGATATTGAACAGGTATACATAGTTATTGAATAGGCATAGATAGATAGATAGACATTGTACATGTATACATAGTTACTGAACAAGCATAGAAAGATATATATATATATATATATATATTGAACAGGTTCATATAGATAGATGGATAGATAGATAGAAAGTGTGGACATAGAAAGCAACACTACTACTTTAAGCTATTATCAGACTACATATAACACATGCTGTGTTGATTTCTATGTTCATACTGTTTATATCTACAAACGCTCTACCACCGATATTTGGCACACTTCCCGCCATAAATATAGCAAATCTAAACAATATAATCAGTGTTATATACATTTATACATTGCTATTTTCGTCTTTGTCATCTGTATGTTATCGATCGGTTACATCTCCCATTATCGTCATGTAATTTGATTAACCGGCATTTGTTGGCCGTTTGGAAAATGATGTATTTAATATTTCAAAACCGCGGGAGAACGAAAGAAATAGAATCGATTGAGAAACTTGCTGAGTTTACAATTATCGAAAGAAGCCTTGATGCGATAGATAAATGGCTCGTTTCACAGATTATTAAGAGTGGAGCAACGAGTTCGATTCTTCCTGGACGCCTCTTACTTTGTCGGTTTTGTATGAGTTTTATTAAACAGCAATTGAAAGATTTCATCAGTTCAACATAACATCGAAGCAAGAAATTGCACAATGCGCGTTGTGGATGTCGAACTTAAATTTTATGGATGTGTTTATGGAAACTATTCTAGACATTCCTTCTTCAAATATACACAGAACACAACATTAATATATATATGTATATATATATATATATATATGTGTGTGTGTGTGTGTGTGCGCACGCGCGTGTGTGTGTGTGTATGTGTGTGATAATAATACAACTAAAAAACAAACAAAAGTCTAACGTGGCAACAATTTCGAATCTGAAATTTGAAATTTGAGATTTGCGTTTAAATATAAGATATGATAATTTCAATAGATTTCGATGGGAAACTCGATAGTCGGTCAATTAGATAAGTCACTAGAACTTTTGCTGATTTATACATTGTTATGGGACCTTACCCATAATAACATAATGGACTATTCCATACGTAATAAATACTGCGCCTCAAGAGGAAGTAAGGGAGTTCAGTCCGAAGTCGGACGACCGGCTCATCGGTCGAACTCTCTGCCTTCGGGCGGGGAGGAATCCGAACGAGGCTACGCCGAAGGGCGGAGTCTCTTTCGGGGAGGTAAACTGACCCTGAACCCGTTTATACGGGTTCAGAGGGCATATTTGTGACTAAATACCGTTCAGTCTTAAGTCTGGAGTGAAGTCCGTCAGGAGTCTGTCAGTCAGTCAGAGCGAGCGAGTCAGTCAGTCGAGTCAGAGGCAGTCCGAAACAGAGTCCCGTTCAGACAATTACTACCAAACCTGATTCTTCGTACTAACACTTTCTACTTCTCTGTATATATTCCTGTTTGTAATATATCTGTGTTACTCCATATACGTGTTCGAGTTCTTCTTTATTGGTTCTACCTTGGAATATCACCGTGCTACAAGGAACCGGACCATAACACACACACACACACACACACACACACATATATATATATATATATACGACGTTGTCGAGGCGGCTTACGTTTCATTCGAATGAGAATAGTTCAATCTCAGAACATTTAAAGGAATACTCACGTCCTCGTTCACAGTTTAAAGAGATATTAGTCGAAAATACATTAGTACTACACCAAAATGATAATAAGCAATATCTTAAAATTCTGGAATAAGAGATTAACAGCCAAAAATAAATAAAGTCAACTATCTGTATAGCTACAAAGTTCTTAAATGTTTGTAGCAGTAAAGTTTTATATAAAAATACTAAATTAAAGTATTATAATTAAAAAAAACCCAACTTTTTTTCCCTTTTTAGCTGCAAGCGTTACCTTCCTTGCATAACTGGATATTTTGAAATTGAGACCTATAAAATAAATAGGAAAAATATTTTGAATTTACGAAGCTACTGTATACAAATCCACAGATATTTTAACCTTCCCGAAGATGGTCCCAGATTAGATTGAAAGTAATTGGGAAAATAAAAATTATTTGAAAGAAAATTTTGTTATTTTTTTTTTATCAATTTTCTACAGCCACCAAGAAATTAATTCGTGGATGTGAAAGGATTAAAAGTAAAATAAATAGACATAATACATATAAATTATTCAACCAAACCTGCTTGAATGAAAATATTCTGCCTATCTATCTATCTATCTATCTATCTATCTATCTATCTATAACAGAGTCTGTGCTTCTGTGTCATACCTTTTCACTCGAGATCCATCCAACAAATTTTGACCAAACTTGGCACATACATTGTACAATGTTCTTTGCGTAAAAATCGATAATTTTTTTAAAAAGTCAATAATTTATAAGGCCGATCAAAAATCGATAAATTCAACTTTTTTCCTCCGATTTCGTTCAAACCCGGTATGTATGTTACTTACATCATGGCGAGATCAACGATACATGATTTTTTTTTATTTCTACGCCACTGCGTTTAGAGAAAAACGAAAAAATCTATTTCAACACAAATTTTAAACTAAAAACTCAATTTTCAAGCAATCTAATGCAAACTTCACCTAATTGTATCCAACAATAAGTTGATTGTTTAACAGTCATTTAATTTGATAATTGAGTCCACCCATATAGTGAAATTTTAAAAAAATCAATAATCGATAAAGCCGATGAAAAATCGATAATTTAAACTTTTTCCTTCGATTTCGTTCAAACTGGGTATGTAGGTTACTTACATTATGATGAGTTCAACGATATCTCATTTTTATTTCTACCTCAGTACGTTTAACGAAAAACCGCAAAAAACGAAAAAATCGATTTCAACACAATTCGATTTCAACACAAATTTTAAACTAAAAACTCCCTCAATTTTCAAGCAATCTAATACAAACTTCACTCAATTGTAGCCAACTATGTTGACTGTTTAACAATCATTTAAGTTGATAATTGAGTCCACCCATAAAATGAAAACCCGCGTAAATAGCGAAAAATAGCGATTTTTACTGGTTTCTTTCTTATTTTTCGTTGATCTCTCAACCAATTTTTTATACACGTACCCTCTTTTATATCCCTGGTAGAACACCGACAAAATGAATTTCAGAAACTCCAAAATAATTGCGGTCTGAAGTGGGATTTCATGTTACCTGTTTTACCCCTGCATATCCTCGGCCAACTTCGATTGAATAAATACAGACAACTTCCGTTATATCAGTAACTGCATTAATTCAAAATGTTTTTTTTAATGAAAGTACTTCATATAATTGAAGGTGATAGACTCTGTTACATCTAAACATGATACTGTTTTTGCTCCATTCTAATTGAACGCTTTTTTCTGATCGACCAGCTGGGTATGGCTGCTAGTACATATACAAAAGTGTAATTCAGGCATAAAGATTGCAAATAAATTGACGCCATCGGCATTTACTCCTATTCTAATTTTCTTTCAACTCCAACCAACTCTTGCCAAACGGTGATGAGGAATGCATGACTGGACAGTTTTTATTTTTTTGTTTTTTTTTTGTGAAACGGGAAGCTTCGAATCATGAAGTAGGATTTTAGCGGCGAATTTAGTCATCAACGCTATCACCATAAAGGAAGGGATCAGCAAAAAGGAAATTGAATTCTCGGATATGATAAGAATCTATCGATATATATATATATATATATATATATATATATATATTGAGTCAATTGCTTCTTCCACCGCGAGGAAAGTTGGCTCACTGTGACGCGCCAGGAAATTTTTCTCCCCGGAATCGATACTTCAAATATACAAATCAACCATTCGCCCTTGCATGGAGTATTGCTGCCATATATGGTCTGGGGCACCTTCTGTTTACCTCGGAGTTCTTGTCAAGATCCAGAGACGGATATGTAATGTAATTGGCCCTGATCTGGCGTCTCGTCTACAGTCACTCTCTCACAGACGCGCTGTCACCTCTCTCTCTCTGTCTTTTCTACAAATACTTTCATGGTAATTGCTCCGATGAGCTGCTTTTCACTGGTTCCCAGACTCCATGAACTGAAGCGCCCTACGAGGCTGGCATCCCGCTCCCACCCTTACACTGTAGAAACTTTTAAATGTAGCCGTCTCTTCTACACCAATAGCTTCATACCTCGCACTTCTCGCCTGTGGAACATCCTTCCCAATTACTGTTTCCCTGAGAGCTATAATCTCCAACTATTTAAATGTAATGTCAATCGACATCTCCAGTTACCGTGATCTATCCACTATCCTTCTCCTCATCCTTTTTCTATCAGTCCTATCTGCTCTTGCTCCAAATCTTCTGCAACCCCCCTGCATCCTAGGGGTTTCACGCCTTGCTCGGGGCGTAATGCTTAATATATATATATATATATATATATATATATATATATATATGATAAAATATAGTTTTAAGGTAGGCTATATTTATAGATTAAAGTGCTCAATATCAGAGATGGAGTGTTCCCTTCATGTTCAATAAAATACACCTTGAAATCAATACCGAGCGACAACAATATGTTTCACGCTTACACACAATCGTCAGACCATTGATAGCGTATAAGCCTGAAACAGACTGTCAGCCATGTGTATTGAATACAATGCCCACTTATATATATATATATATATATATGTATGTGTGTGTATGCGTATGTATGTGTGTGTAAAGTAGTTTATAATTATTATCACATCAAAAAAACATGATTTGTTATGATTAACATGTTCAAAATGTTCCCTTCGTGTTCAATACAACGTTGTACCCTATCAGCAACACTTCTACAAACCATTTGACTATTTTCATCATTAATTTCACAAAACTTATCAGAAATTAATATTAATTCATGTCTAGCCTTCTTCTTTGCTGGTCCGGACGATGTCCAGTCCCCGTGGCTGAACGTTGAGTTGATCTCTTCCATCCAAGCTTTACCTTATCCCACGTTGTGTTTGATTTTGATCACAAGTCTGACAAGGATCGAATCGTCGATAGGAATCGTTGTACTGGTTTGGTCTGGGCTGAGTCAAGTAACAATTAAATAACATAATTTGAATAAAAGAAAATCCGTTCTTTGTACAGGGTTTTGTTAATTCTTGATATTAAAGAAAAAAATATTAGTTCTTCATGCAGAAAATATCGATCTTTCCCGCTTCGTAAGTTCAGCGCGACAATTCTGTTGGTTTAGCTAGGTCTGAACAAGGCTTCTGGCACAAGGCTTATGTCGGAGGTTTTCTTTGGGCGGGAAGTCACATGAGACCAGGTGAAGCGGTCGTCTCTCGTCCGGCGTCTGGGACAGATCTCTTTCAGGCGCTTCGATCTCCTGCTAATATGGACCTTCGCCCAAAACCAGAATGGGGTCTGATGTGGCTTGAGGTTCTGGGGATTCCCCTAATTGCCAACAAGAGCCTATTGTTGTCTGGCTCAGGGAGATTAATTACATGCTCAACTTTGGGGATATCCCCTCATCAATGAGTAATGGTCGCAGGACATTGATCCGCCTTTACTCCTTCCTTCTCGTATTGATGCCTCATACCAATACTACCCAAGTGATGTAGGCAATTCCTCTTCCTCCCTTAGTGTTCTACCCAGGCCTTTCACTTCAGTTGTCGCTCCGACCAATCCGATTTCTAGATTGTATGAGCAAGTAGGCGTGGCTTAACTTCAATTATTAATTTTGATTATCACTCAAAATTTTCGTCAACAATATTTCCTCGACCCAAGTCTCATTCTCACAGTCGGAAATTCACCTGGTGTCCCCATGACAGCCTTTTTGACAGTTTCGATCCGTGATATTTGTTGAGAAGTGACAAAAAATACTATTAAAATTCTCCAAACTTGTCTTTGTTTAAAGTTTTTGTCAAAAATCACAAATTTTACCTCACGACCGACTTTTCCTTACAGGGTCTTGTCTAGTAGATAATTCCATAACCTGGATTTTAAAAGCAATGGTGTCTCCATTTCAACCTTACAGCGTCGTGGGGTCAAATTATCCAGAGAGCTTTCTTTTCGACTAGAATCTCCAAAACAACAATAAACCACTCCATTCCCAACCAGCCCCCATTCCGGTCATTGAAGGCCTTCATATCCTTACTATTTGGTCGACGGGCTGACAACTTCGGCTATAAAAAAAAGGAAAAAAATACCCTCTGAATTTATCGTCTCTCTGTATATTAATCACCACAGAGAGCCCCCCGCTTCCCTCCATTAGAATGTCTGACGCTCAACTTCTAGAGAGCAACTCTCTGCGGCTTCTCGGTCTCACGTTGACAGCTGACCTGAGATGGAATAAATACATCGAGTCAATTGCTTCGTCCACTGCAAGGAAAGTTGGCTCCCTGAGCCGCGCTAGGAAGTTTTTCTCCCCGGGGTCGATCCTCCAGATCTACAAATCAACAATTCGCCCTTGCATGGAGTATTGCTGCCATATATGGTTTGGTGCCCCTTCTGTTTGCCTCGGGGTTCTTGATAGGCTCCAGAGGCAGATATGCAATGTGGTTGGCCCTACCCTGGCGTCTCGTCTACAGTCACTTTCTCACAGACGCGCCGTCGCCTCCCTCTGTCTGTTCTACAAATACTTTCATGGAAATTGCTCCGAGGAGCTGCATTCGCTGGTTCCCAGACGTCATGAGTTCAAGCGCCCTACGAGGCTGGCATCCCGCTCTCACCCCTTCACCTAAATGTAGCCGTCTCTTCTACTCTAATAGCTTCATGTCTCGCACCTCTCGCCTGTGGAACTCCCTTCCCTTCTCCTGTTTCCCTGTGAGCTACAATCTCCAGCTATTCAAGTGTAATGTCAATCGACATCTCCAGTTGCCTTGATCTATCCACTACCCTCATCCTTTCTTCTATCACTCCTATCTGATCTTGCTCTAAATTTTCTGTAACCCCTTGCGTTCTAGTGGCTTCCCGCCTTGCTTGGGGTGAAATGCTTAAAAAAATGTTTATCGATCCATCCTTTAACTCTTTAAAGTGTCAAACAGGAATTTACTTTCAGTTTGAGCCTGTAAACAAGATCTTTCAGTTCATCCCACATGAAAAAGTATGTTGCTGTTTGGTTTATTGATCGTCATGGACGCTCAATTGTTCCACGTTGATTTATCCACCTTCGCTCGAAATTAAGATTAAACAATTCCCAAAAGCTTAGGACATAATTAATCTTAAGCCATCTTAAAATACTGGAAATTTATAATTCATTTTTGTTCAGTAAAAGTTAAATAAAAAAGGCCGTTACATTTGCCGCACCCCATATATATATATATATATATATATATATATATATATATATATATATGAGATAAGAAATTAAGTATAATTCCACTGTCTGTAGCATTTAATTTTGAAACATGAAAGCTATTGTGCAACGATATTTAACATGTTTTTGCTTTAATCTCATATAATAAATTATATATATATATATATATATATATGTGTGTGTGTGTGTGTGTGTGTGTGTGTGTGTGTGTGTGTGTGAGTGTAGATATAATGAGCCGATTAAATAAATTCGTGATAAAAACAACAAAATCAATAATATTAATAATAAGACTGATAATATTTACTGTATGTTAAGCCTAGTGACCATATAAAAGAATGAGAAAAGATATTAAAAATTCGTAATTTTCGGAGACGCCTGTGTCCTTTTTCAAGGAGAAGTAAGAAAATGGAGAGAGTGGAAAATATTCCGTATGTGTTATATTAATGATAACTCCTAGCAGTTTTGTACTAGTTGTTTGCAGAGTGTTTGTAGAAGGCTTTTTGGGAAAACTGAATTAATCGAGAATGCCTACATTTCTATTAAAATATAGAATGTGTGAAATATTTTAAATATTTTTTATATACACAGTCTGCCAAAAATGTATGCACACTTCCAAAAAGGAAAAAGAACTAGAACAGCTATTGTAATAATAAATTTATTTAGACATCACGAGATTAATACAAGTTACTTCGGACTCTATAATCCCAAGAGATGCTCAAAATGGTGGCCTTTAACATTCATATGTTTATTAGTACGGCGAACTACTGATTGGGCACCGTCGGACAAAGCATCCAGTGGGATTGCTGCATATGGATTTTCAATTTCTTGTCTACACCTCACCAATGTCAGTTTTCTGCGATGCACAACATACTTTAGAGTTAGCCATATTAAACAGTGTTATCGTAATTTAATAAAACAACGAAAGACAAGTTTTTCCTTTCCTGAAGTGTATACATTTTTGGGGTGGACACTATATATATATATATATATATATATATATATATATATATATATATATATATATATATATGGGGCGGCAAATGTAACGGCCTTTTTTTATTTATTAACTTTTACTGAACAAAAATAAATTATAAATTTCCAGTATTTTAAGATGGCTTAAGATTAATTATGTCCTAAGCTTTTGGAAATTGTTTAATCTTAATTTCGAGCGAAGGTGGATAAATCAACGTGGAACAATTGAGCGTCCATGACGATCAATAAAACCCAACAGCAACAGACTTTTTCATGTGGGATTAACTGAAAGATCTTGTTTATTAAAACTGAAAGTAAATTCCTGTTTGACACTTTAAAGAGTTAAAGGATGGATCGATAAACGTTTTTTTAAGCATTTCACCCCCAGCAAGGCGGGAAGCCACTAGAACGCAAGGGGTTACAGAAGCCTTGCTTGGGGTGAAATTTCATTATGCTATATATATATATATATATATATATATATATATATATATATATATATATATATATATATATATATATATATATATATATATATATATAATGGATTAAGTCCGACAATTATTGAATAAGGTCGAATTTACTGTATTTAAACATAACGATTCATAATTCTTAAGAGATTCATGGAAGATTGAAGTTTAAATACAGTAAATTCGACCTCGCTAACCGAACGCTTTTCTGTGGCCAAATCGGTAAAGGCACGTCAAGCTAAATGACGGTTACGTATAGGATACAGGTTCGAATCCTCTCGGAGGACGAATATTTTCTGTGAAAATTTCTCGGACATTTAGGCCGGTAAATGTTGTTTAATACTGTTTATTATAAACAGAGCATTTACTTAAATATTTGTATCTATAAAAAGAATGTATAACATAAAAATGTCTTAAAATATATATGTATAGTGTTTGTGTGTGTAGCTGTGCTCTTAGACTTATATATTGTTGTAGAGTAGTTTTCACAGTGGAGGCTTGTATTTCACTAAGTCGGTCCTAAATTAGGTTCGACGTACAAAACGTTAGGAACTTGAAAATAATAGTTAATGACGCAGCAATCTAGTTGTGATGGTTGATACTTTAAGGCCCGACATCGACTGACTCATTCAACTCCACTGAGCTCACTGGCGACTGCTATTACTACTACTACTTATTATCTGTGGGAGAGTCTATTTACAATAGAAATAGGTACGTTCCGGTATAACATATATGAATCAATTTGTGGCTGCTTTGTGGCAGAAATAATAGTATTATTCTCCCTGATGCTAGTCTTATAGAAAAGGTCAAAGCGTGGATTTCTTATGGTGATTTTTAAGACAAGCATTTCTTCTTAACCTGAATGATTCTTTGTGCCGTACCAGTGTAAGGCGATTAGATATCTACATTAAATGCTTCTGTATGTATTTAAATGTGCATTCGAGTATGTACGTGTTTTTAAGTGTTTTCAGATTTGTGTGAGCATGCGCATTTCCTATGTATGTAAGCATTTTTGCATCAGCGCCCGCCACTGTTAGCGTTGTGCCCGCATACGTAGGTGTATGGAATTATTCATTCTTTCATGAAACAACAAAATAGAATCATACGATGCCGTGTTTTGGAAATATTGATTGATTTACTAATCAATAATAGTAATCTAAATAACATCTATATGAAGAATAACATCAATAATTACGGATTATTTCCTATCGATTCGAAGCATGGTTTTTTTTCCACTGTGATAAATTAATTTTCACACTGATCAATAATCATTTCATGACGTTAATTTCTCAGAAAACAAATCCCTTTCGATCGTGGATATGTGCCATTGATTAAAAGGAAGCATTTATATAAATGGCGGAAATTCATTGCTGTTAATTCAACTTAATCTACGCTACACATCCCCAACATTAATGGCTATTATATTACACCCTGTTTAACATTCCGTAACAAAATGACAAAATTTTTTAACGTAGTGATGCAGGAGAGCGATTAACTCCCTTTGCTTGAGACGAAGACACTGTGGTCACGTGACGGCCGGTGAGTCATGACGAGTTTTTAAAGAGCCCACGCCAGTTGCTGTTTATTCCGCCTTGAGGCAATACGTGTCTGTCCAGACCAGTCGCTACTATTTATAGCACGCGGATGAAGCAAGACGTGCCTGCCCACGAGCTGCTATGTAGCCGGCGGAGAAGACGAACATCACAAGCCCACAGCAGCCATATGGTCTCATCACATATATAAAGGACACTACCGACCTGTTCCTATTTCCTGTTGGGAAATATTACAAGTAATTCTCCCCTTTCACACCGTTTCTTGCACACATATTATATAGTTTCTTTGCAGGGAAAAATTTGTGATAAGTATGTATGAAAAAACTCTTCGAGGACAATTCATGTTTCACATTCCTTTCTTTCAGATATTCTGATCTGTCCGTGATCTGTAAGATGATATTGTATCACGGATATAAAAATGCCTATAACGAGGAAATGAAAATTAGGTATATTCTCTCTTCCATAGGACCTCTATTATTATTATTATTATTATTATTATTATTTTCTTTGATTTCTGGCGTTTACACATTTCTTTCCGGGTTCCGCCCAGGGACCTAAGGTTAGAAATGGCATCATGACACTTTCCACTGACAAAAAAAAAAAAAAAATACATAGATAAAGCCCTTCGTAAAGTGTGGGCTGTACTTGTCAGAACAATTTTTGTATCTCCTTGAGGCATGGACTTCCAGGAATCCCTTCGATTAGTCTACTGCAATCTTTTCCAACCAGATAACTCGTGGTTGGCATTTTTTATTATGACGCCGACCACGAGTTATCTCGTTGTTGTGGTCTTGCCGTCAAGGCTACGAACACAATTTTTTTTTGTAGTTTTTAACGCAAATAACTGGTACCTGGCATCTAAGGCAGTGGAGAAAGATCGTACTGACAACTAAAACAGTTTTATGAGAAAAATTTATTGAAACTATAACACATTATAAAGGAAGCATTTGAAAAGCAACCGAAGTGCCCAATATCCTAACTGTAACGTGGTTCGAAAGTCTTGTCACGCCTATATAATATAATTTTCTATTTCAGATGGCTGACACCAAGACGATGGTGTACATAGAGGCCTTCTTGATGGGCAAAAGCTTCAATGAAAGTGAATAAATTGATTCCAGTACATGGGCTTTGTATTAATGTAATACTTGTTGTTCTATTGTTATCCTTATTTTTTGGTAGGGGTGACAAGACTTTCGGACCATCGTGTAGGCGTTCGAAAGGTGATTTTTGAAACAATCAACAACGCAGAGAGGAGGTTTGTATTCACAAATGGCAGAAAACACCATGTTTCTTGCTGTATTTTGTTCTGGAGACAAACACTGCAGGATCTGATTGGACATCATTTCTTCTCAGTTGATGGTCTTCTAACTAAACGATGCTGTGTTCCATCATCCATTCTTGAAGGTTTTGTGGTATCACCAAGCAAACATTTCACAATTTGTGCCCCCACTCCCGAAGAAAAGCAAAGCTCTTCAGATTGGAAAGGTAAAAAAGAAAAAAAAACCTCAATTGAAGCTAAAAATCAACTTATAAAATCTTTTTATTGACTAAGTTGGCGTTTGAAATCAGATTTCATAATTCGACCTCTGGCAGTGAACATGCCAAGACTGATAATTTTGTAATAACGAGGGCTATATACTTCGAAGTTCACAAGCACCTAAATATACTTGTGTATAAGCCGACTTTTTTTTTGCATAATTACCCCCCCGCCACACACACACACTACCAGAAAAATTACCTGTGTAGTGCAACCGGTTACCGGAAATGTGAATTTTAACCTGTTCAAAAAAATTACCTGTGCAATCGGTTATTTTTTTCCTAAAAAATCATTTTATTGACTAAGTTGGCTTTTAAAAAAATTGGGTTTTGAACTCAGATTTCACAATTAATATATGGTAGTGAACGTGTGAATATATATATATATATATATATATATATATATATATATATATATATATATATATATATATATAGTGAATATATATATGCAATCGTCAGGCCTGACGATTGCATATAGTATGAAACAGACTGTCGCCTCTAAGTGTTGACTTCTATGTTCACTTTTATATTTACACACGCTCTATCTCTGATATTGAGCACTTTATCCCATAAATATAGCACACCTTAAGACTATATTTCTTTATATATATATATATATATATATATATATATATATATATATATATATATATATATATATATATATATATATCCAATTATATTAATAAGTAGTATTTTGTGATCATGCTCTAGAATGTTATATTAATATTACCAGGGCCGGATTATGACCTTTTGGGATCCCTGGGGTAATGAAATTATGCCCCCACCCTACAGACGGACCTACAACCGTCTTAAATGTTTTTTCAGTTTATGAAACTATTTACAAAATTAAAATCAATGTTTTATAAAAAATTTTAAGATTTAGACATTCTGACTAAAATCAAACTTGTTATCTACTTGAAACACAATGGCACAAACTAAAACATTATTTTCCTTGCTTTGCTTCCTACAAAGTCAAATAAAAAAGTGTTTGTCATATTGATATCATTGTAATGACAAAAGTACGCAGATGTAGGCTTTAAGAAAGCTTTATTCAACTGAGAATACAAAATCCGCGTATAGTGTCCTTTTATAGTCCCAGTAAACAGAAATAGCTCTCTCAAACAGTAAAGTAACAAAACAAGGGGAGACCACTCTTGATTATTCATAACAATCAGTTCAAAGATTTTATAAAACCATGATTTTAATTTTCTAGATTTGATACACCTAGAAAATTAAACTCATTGCAGCCATACTAGCCTAAAGGATAATCCGGCACTCAATGTTAGTTTACCCATAGCATGCCAAATGACAACATATTTTAAGTCCTTATTAATATTAGAAGGTTAACACTTGTGAGTCTTTCACAAGTGTTATTCCTGTTATATTAATATGTACTGATTTTGGGGGATCAGTCTATTATATATTAACCACAGAAAACAGTTTCCCTACTTTATGTCCAGTAGATAACTTGTGACACACGCGAATTCAAGTAAATACTAAAGGATATTCTCAGAGTCATAAGAGTGGGTTTTTTTATGACTGGAAGATGAAGTCTTTGAAGTCTAGGGTTCAAAGCAGCAACCGACTAGAGCGAAGAGGAAGACAATAGTAAAGAAACAAATGAAAAAAGGGATCAAGTGATGCTTCGTCGGAAACCAGATATTTCCGATTGTAGCCCTATATAAGTAGAACCCCGGTTAGGGCTACACATTCACATTAGTAGCAGCTGTCGGCTGAAGTAAAAAGAAGAGTCGACATCTAAATGAAATAAACACCCAATTATTGAGAACCGGACTCGTGTCTTCATTTCTTGCTGTTGATTTCATCTTCCGTTTCTTGTGAACATACCGCAAGTCTTTGCTCACACCGGTGCGAACGTGAAGAGAAACACAACGGTAGGGTCCTGTTGGTGAGACAGAAAGGGGCCCCGTTGTATATTCCCAAACTTATATTAATACAAGTTTCGCCTGAAAATAAAATCACGGCTTATTTTGCCGTTCTTGGTCTTTAAATATATTTTTCTGATTATTTTATTAACTGTCTTATTTTTCCTATGTTTTTTATTTTACAATTCAGAGCATATTTTCGGTAACTGGGGTCCTATTTTACAAAAAAAATAATTATGATTTAAATTCTTCATGGAGTTCTACGTATAATTAACATAAACATTAAAATGTACAAAAATGAATTTCTCGAAATTTCATAAAATTAAATTAAGTGTGCTTGTGTGTTTTGAACCAAAGATTAGGATAGGAAATTTTAGTATCGATGTACGAGAGCTAAAAATGGTGTTGAAATCATTTTTTTAAAATCAAAACTACTTGCTGTCAATTTAAATTAGTTCTGAAATACAGCAACGTATTTTGTTTATTGCAAATATTAGATTTAATTTATTCGCTTGAAATGTTTTTACGTGTCTAAGCAGTCTCAACCACAAATTCGAACTCATTTCGCTTGTAATCGCATCGATCACATGCAGACGGGCATATCTATTTGAACGAAAGGAAGAAAATGTAAAGAAAAAGATACAAATATTCCTTTATGCTTTTGACCTTGTAAATAACTTGTATATATGTAAGAGAGGAAGTGTAAAGGAGAAGGCAATCCTAAAAAGTAAAGATGCCTATGTAGAGATTTTTGAGTACGTCCGTAAGATAAAGAGTTAGAACATATTCAGTATCTAGTAGTTGAGAAGAAACAACAAAATAATATAAATCAGCAGTTTTCGTATGTAATAGAAACATAAGCCATTCATCAGTTAAAAATTGACAGTATTTACAAAGTACGCATGCGCAACATGCGTCTGTTGGAACGAGTTTAACTCGAGTATGGCAAAACGAGGCCCGGCTCGTTTATCGATTGTTTTATACTTTTTGTAATTTACCATCGGGAACTTCCGCTTACAAGCTACCCAAGAAGTAATAAAAGGACAGCTGTTAGATATATTTGGTTTATAAAGAATAAATATTAGTAAGGGGGCGGGGTACATAAGTATATTTGCATGTAAATATTAGAAAAAAATATTGTAAGGATATCTTAGTAGACAGACATTAATTTCACTGTTAAAAAATAGGGATATCTACTAAAATACGTGTAAGCACTAAATACATTTTTTGTAGCAATATAAAATATTGTCGTATTAAATTTCATTAATTACTTTTTAGACACATACGCATAAATACATATATATATATATATATATATATATATATATATATATATATATATATATATATATATATATATATATATAATATAATATATATATATATATATATATAATATAATATATATATATATATATATATATATATATATATATATATATATATATATATATATATATAGAGAGAGAGAGAGAGAGAGAGAGAGAGAGAGAGATATATGACGTGTCTTAGAGCAACTCAGACACGTAGGACCTCCTGATCAAACAAAACCCGAAAAGTGCTTTTGAACACACATCTTCCTGATTCTCAAAAAATTCAGATCTGGTCTGTTTTTTTATCACAACGTAAAGACAATTTATTTTAGGAGATGGATAAGATCCGACAAATTTTTAATTTATTTGTTTAAACGTTGTTTTTTTTTTTTCAAATGTATACTCATATTTGAGTAGATGGTCTGTTTTTAAATATTTATTAAGCAGTATATCTATTTATTTACATCTACCGTCTGAATATTCCAGAAATCTTGTTAGAAAAATATGCGTCCTCCCACAACACACACGCACACACACACACACATATATATATATATATATGTATATTTGTGTGTGTCTGTCTATATATATATATATATATATATATATATATATATATATATATATATATATATATATATATATAGTCATCCACAGACAGACTGTTTCGCTGTATTACAGCTCTTCAGTATGGCTAGACGTCAGATTGCCGATCGAAACCCAACTGATTTCATATGTCATATCTCATACTTCTAGACCATCGTCGCAGGGAAGAAATGGAATTTTAACGTTTTTCTCTATACGAAATACGTCAGCGGCTCACAGAACTCAATACAATTTTACTTGAAGAGTAACATATATTACTTCAAAACCTGCCGGAAGGCACAAATAAATTCTGAAATGTTATGTTTAGTAGGTAGACATGTTTTAAGTAAACATCCCGTTTTTACAGTAAAATTAATGAATATCGGCCTGGAGATGGAAAGTCTTACGAAAGAAAACCTGCCTCCCAACTTTCGATATCTTGGAGAACAGATATTAATTTCACTGTTAAAAATAAGGATATCTACTAAAATGTGCTTAAACAATAAATATATTGTTTGTAGCGATCTGAATTAATGACGCATTAAATTTCATTAATTACTTTTAGACGCCAACCGTATATATATATATATATATATATATATATATATATATATATATATATATATATATATATATTTGTCTATATTTGTGTATATTTGGGCATCAAACCTTCTTTCTAACGTTTCGTTGAGTATACCAGACAAGTAAAATTTAGTTATATTTAGTTTTTCTAGTCTTCTTATCTTTTAATGTTAGAATGATAGAAAAACTAAATAAAAAATGGATTAAATTTTCCTTGTTTGTCATATCCAATGAAACATCTGTAATATATATATATATATATATATATATATATATATATATATATATATATATATATATATATATATATATATAAATATATATATATATATTTATATATATATATAAATATATATATATATATATATATATTTACTTATATATATATATATATGAAAAAAGAAAAGACAATACGTATAAAGTAAAATACAATAAGAAAACTGTATTATTAGCCAATGTGTTTTGTCCAATGAAAAAAATTTTTCAAGGCAAAAAGGGAATGGATTTATTTCAATAAATTCATTTCGTTTTTGCCTTGAAAAACGTCCACATTGACCTAAACGCGTCGGCTAATAATACAGTTTTCCTATTGTCATTTACCTTTACACACACACACACACACACACACACACACACACACACACACACACATATATATATATATATATATATATATATGTATGAATAAATGAATAAAAACAAAAGGAACATAACCGACGCGTTTCATTCGCTGATGGGCTTTATCAAGGCAAATGTAAGGATGCTATTTTACAACAAGTATTTATAAACAAAAGTAAAATATCGTGTGGTTTCAAAATTTATAAATTTAGCAACGCTCAAAATATTCATCAGATTTACTATGAAAAATAAACTACGTGGTATAATTTAATTCTACACATGCTAACGCACGCACACAATTTATTATATATATATATATATATATATATATATATATATATATATATATATATATATATATATATATATCATAAAAGATTTTAAAAATTAATAGTGTCTTCTATAACTTACTGTCATATAGGAAGAAAATCAGTAACTATCGACACCGAGGTTCGAGCGTGACACGCTGGACTTACGAATATATGTTTTCCGCCAACTGTATAAAAAGCGGTGTCAGGCTACTGACTGGGGTGATTATTGATTGACTATTGATTTACTATCGAGTGGAACTATCCAGTCGAATTAGTGTGAATTATTGTGCGTCAATGATTTGGGTTTTGATTTAGGATTTACCTGACGTTAAGCAGCGCTACTAACAAGGTATTCACTGAAATGGTTAATTATCTTTGGTTGACTTTTACTTCTTTGTTCTTGTTAAGTATTTATTTGCAGTTGTAATTAAATACTGTTTTATTTTAATATTAAAGTATTGAGTTATACTTAATTATTAACGTCCGCCGTACGTCACAAAACTTACACGAATGGTTTTCAAACAGATAAGTTGGAATCTTTTGGCAGCAAGGTCAGCCCTCATGAAATAAAAATAAAACAAAAAATAAATGATCACTGACTGACGAGAGTTATCGTTCCAAGTTTGTGACAGCAAAACATTTAATAGAGAATACATATCTAATGATAGCATAATGCCTGCAGAAACATTTTTTTAAATCCGCGGAGAATTTGATAGAGAAATACATAGACTGTGATAGCATAACAGCCCACAGAAAACGCTTTCTCATATCAGCAAAACATTTAATAGAGAAATACATAGACTGTGACATCATAACAGACCACAAAAAAACGCTTTCTCATATCAGCAAAACATTTAATAGAGAAATACATAGACGGTGACAGCATAACAAACCGCAAAAAACGCTTTCTCATATCAGCAAAACATTTAATAGAGAAATACATAGACTGTGATAGCATAACAGCCCACATAAAACGCTTTTTCATATCAGCAAAACATTTAATAGAGAAATACATAGACTGTGATAGCATACAGACCGCAAAAAACGCTTTCTCATATCAGCAAAAGATTTAATAGAGAAGTACATAGACAGTGACAGCATAACAGACCGCAAAAAACTCTTTCTCATATCAGCAAAACATTTAATAGAGAAATGCGTTACACATGGCAGCATAACAGTCAACGGAAAACTTATGTCAACCTAAAAAAATTAAATGGCTCAGTCATTGGTCAGTTGTGATATTTTAGTTTTGGGGATCTCAGTCATCTTTTTATTTTTATTTTTTAAAGAGTTTTCATTTGCTGAAATATCTAAAATCAGTCGAATATTTGTTTGCAGATTGTCGAACAACGACTTCTGTCTGTACCGCTTACAATCCACAAGTAAGTATAGCGAATTTTCGATTTCGGTGTGAAGTGCCACTTGGAATACTGCCATTGAAATCTTCTGTCTTGCACGGAGAAAAATATCGATGCAGAAAAATAAATAGAGAGCAATTTTGCGCGTGGCTTTTCCTCCATTATCAACCCGGGCTTATTTGGACAAAAGCGCCATCTTTTTTCACGCAGAAAGGAATTCGAAGCTGCACAACAAAAACACTTGTAATATCGAAGAATACATTAGCCGACTTTCATGCCGCAGTTAATTTTCTGACTGGTATCTTCTAGAACATGGCCGCGACATCATGAAAACGGTGAAATAAGAAAAGAAAGGAATAAGGAATTTCCGGTGCATGCTATTTACCACCCCAAAACTCTCTGTATAGTTGCGATAGAAAGCACCTGAAATTAAGGTGAAAGAAATAATGGTTAAATGGTTGATAATTCACCATTTAATAAGAATTCAATAAAATTCTACTTATAGCTGTTGACTGATGGTTGAAGTATGGAGGATGAGAAGTAACTAAAATTAAAATGAAAGAGATGGTTGTCTTTAATTAATAATGGTTGATAATGCTTCAACTAATAAAAATGGTAACATTGCTACGACTAACCTTCTTGTATGAGCCTGTCCCTTCAGAACATAGTCGATCATGGCACTCCACAACTTCCTATCTCGTATGGCTCTCAGCAGTTTTCTCGCTTTACTAAGTCCCTCACAACCCTTCCGCTATATATTCGCACAAGCTCATCAGGTAAGTGGATCGTTGCCTTCCATTATCTCTCTTACTCGCAATATGATCCGTGAGAGCTATGTTTGCCAAGCACCCTTTTCTCGTATCCAAAGAATTCCAGCCCTTTTCCTGATTCTGAGTAGAAGCAATATTTCTGTTGCCATTTTCTTTAAGATTTCCTTGTTACTTACTCACTCCGTCAATGTAATGTTCAGTATCCTTCTGTAGAACCACATTTCTCCTGCCTCTAGTTTTCTCCTCATCCGTGCGTGTACGGATCTCGGTGTCACATTTTCGACACACTGTTAAAAAGCATCCCAGATATTTGAACTTCTTCACCTGCTTGATTCGTAACGCGAATTTCAGGCTTTTTCACTGTCTTCTTGCACACTTGATACTAATACATTGAAATGTGTTCGTACTTAAAATAAATCAGATATATTCACACATATATATATAAACATATAGTTAAAAATTTGCCATATTTATTGGGGAAGAGTGTTCAATATCGAAAATGGTGCATTTCTAGATGGAGTGTGGACATAGAAATCAACAATGTATAAAAATTTTTGGTTTTGCAATTGCAATCTTCAAACGAAGAGTTCGTCTGAAGATCATGTTAAGGCATGAAAATGAGTCATGCAGTGTAGATTCTAATGTCCACACTGCCTATATCTATCTCTCTTTATCTATCTATCTATCTATCTATCTATCTATCTATCTATCTATCTATCTATCTATCTGTCTCTCTCCCACCATTCTCTCTCTCTCTCCCATTCTGTTTATTATCTGTCTATCTATCTATATGTATATATATATATATTTAGAGAGAGAAAGAGAGGAAGTCAGAGAAAGAAAGAGAAGGTGAGAGATGTGCTTTTCCCCTGGATCCAACAGTATTTGCTCGTAAGTCGGAGAGCGTATATTTTTCTCGAACAAGATTTCTCGAATATTCAAGCCGGTAGACGAAAATAAATAAATATATTGTTTAATAAATAAGCTGATTGTCTACTGAAACACGAGTATCCATTAAAAATAACGTTTAAGTAAATACACACACACACACACACACACATATATATATGATTTACTTGATGTAATACTATTTTAAAACAACTGTTACATTTCAATTCAAATGAAACTGATTTTTCAAGTTTCATATATACTTTAGTCTTAATTTTTAATATCTTTCTATTTTAACATTTATTAAAGTTATAAGAAAGAAATATTTAAGCCACCGTGTTTATCTATCTATCTATCTATCTATCTATCTATCTATCTATCTATCTATCTATCTATCTGCTTGTTTGCTATCTTTCTGTCTATCTCAGCTTATTTGTTATCTATCTATCTATCTATCTATCTATCTATCTATCTATCGATTGATCGATCGATGTTAGCTTGTTCATTATCTATCACCTTGTTTGTTATCTTTCTGTCTCTGTATCTCTCTCTCTCTTAATACATAGATAGATAGATAGATAGATAGATAGATAGATAGATAGATAATGGGTTTATATGTCATTCACACCACCGAAGTGTGTGAACGTTTAAATACTTAACGACTGCTGATAGACAAACCAAATTACAAATTGATGCTGCCATGGCAAAGTCTCTTTTGGTTAAAACCTCAGATTATCAAATGAATTTTCTGTGTGTGAATGTGCTAAGTAAGTGTTCGTTTGGTGGGGCCTTTGCTACAAGACAGCGTTTAAATTAAAGAAAATGGATGGATTCTGGATACTGATTTTAAAACTAAGTAGACCCATACAAAAGGAATGACAAAGCATAATCCTTTTACCTTCATAGTCTTACATTATTATCTGGATTCTGATTAATAGAATACAATACGACCTACAAAAATAAAGCAAGAATAGATCTTTAAATATCTGAGAAATGTTATAACAGATGTGGTAAAATGTGACAGAGAAATCCGAAGGTAGATTTGGATAGCGAATACTTCGTTTAATGTCGATTCTTCTATATAGCAGTGAATGTTGGATAATTTCTTCACAGCAAAGAGGAGACTTGGAAGAACAGAGATGTATCTGTACAGAAGGATGCTGAGAATACTATAGACGGAACATGTGAGCAACGAGGAAGTTTTAAAGAGAATGGGAACGAAAAGGACACCTGTGCTTAATGAAATATGAAGAGGAAAGATGGATCGAAAAATATGACACTCACAAAACCTGCTCCGCAATTTATCTAGCTAGTATATTTTAAGGCGTGAAAATGAGTCAGGCAGTGTAGATTCTAATGTCCACACTGCCTATATCTATCTATCTATCTATCTATCTATCTATCTATCTATCTATCTTAGTCTCTTCATATGTGTACCTGTCTGCCAGTCTGTATATCTATCTATCTATCTATCTATCTATCTATCTATCTATCTATCTATCTATCTCTTTTTCTGAGATACGTTGTGGATTGCAGCGAATAACCTACTTATCATTTACCTGGCAAAACAGGAACTGGAAGACTTAGTAAGGGTATAAACAATCCTTAGAGTTACAAATGATAGGAAGTTCTGAAGAGCCATGATCGCCAATGTCCTGAAGGGACACGGCATATAAAAGAAGAAAAAATAAACTTCTTTTTCTCTTGTGTTTATTTTGGACGACCGTTACAAACACGACAAATTATAGGATCCTTGGGGCTTTGTTTTCTTCACTCTACGCTAAGATGTAATATCAGCCCGGCTATATGGCAGTGAATGCTGGACAATCTCCTCACAGATGAAGAAAAGCCGAGGTAACAGAAATGTGGCTCAACAGTAGGATGCTGAGAATACCTTGGACGGAACATGTGAGCAATGACAAAGTTTTAGAGAAAATGGAAACAAAAAGGACACTTATGCTTAGAATCATAAAGAGACAGTTGAAATTTTTTAGGATACATAACAGGAGAAAAGAGGGCTTGGAGAATTTAACACTCACAGGACATGCTGAAGACAAGAGAGACATAGACAAGACAAGAGGGACACAAGAAAACAAGAGTGACGCAGGAAAGCGTGTGATAGATAATGAACAAGCTGACATCGATCGATCAATCGATAGATAGATAGATAGATAGATAGATAGATAGATACCTAACCAATTTATGTAAGATGACAGTTCAAGAAATGGGAAGGATAGCAAAATGACAAACGTTGCTAAGAGCTAACAAAGGATAGAAAGTTGTGGAGAGCCATGTTTGCTCACACCCTGAAGGGTCACGGAAGATAAAAGAATAAGAAAAAGGAGTGATTTAACTTAGCACTTAGCACAATGTAGCATGTGGTTTCTAGTCTTCAAGTATTCGCCTTGGTGAATCTGAAAGAGATAGAAATGTCTGGAGTTTCCAGTGACTAAACTGGTCGCCATCTAACGCCTGTAAAATGCAACCAATGTCTCCCACTGCGATGACGAAATATGAGAAAAGACGTAGTAAAAATCGTACTGTGTATATAAGCTCTTTAATGTCGTTCATTAAACAAGCATACGATTATTCTGGCAAGTAAATAAATTTCTTGCAACTAGTTTAATTTAGCGTTCATTTACAAGGAATCTTGTATCTTTTGATAGAATTTAACACTAGAAAAACTCAGAGAGCGTATTCCTTTGCCAACGCTACTGTCAATAAAAAGTCATCAATCAGATTACAGACTGTGGACCATGCCGTGACAAAAGCGTTAAAAATTTATTGTAGTTACTCTAATAACAGCGTGTAATAAAGC
>CAHIKZ030004155.1:2692500-2697500 GCA_903632075.3 Acanthosepion pharaonis | reverse complement strand
TACACACCGACTTGCTGTGTCGATATGATTCTGCTTGTTCCTCCGTTAATTATTAAGCTAGCACGTGAGTTACGCCCTGTCATTGCCTCGGATAAATAATAAACCATTCCGTTTTGATTGTGAGTAAAAAAAAAAAAAAACACGTAAGAAAGAAGATATACCAGTGAGTGAAATTGGGTGGATGGAACTGTTCAGAAACCATTGATGGTTACACTAGCGCAAAGTTAAAAGATATCGTAATCGAGGGTTTGAACGTGCTGGAGTTGTTCAAAGTAGCTGCTAATGAAAGTTCTACCCACTCGGCCACGCGCCCATAAATTCAATACAGCTGCAGTATAAATCACATTTAACAGTTGTCTTTGTTGGTGTTGAAAAGTACACAAATGTGCCTGAGCAGGCGTCTGTGATACCCTTCTGAAAGTTGCCGGCCATTATCTGCTCATTCTTATGATATAGTCGTAGAGATTACTTTTGTTACATTTGTGAATCCCAAATGGAATAAATATCCATGTTTTATTAACAAATATTTTTCGAGGGAAAATATAGTGATTTTCTAAGCGTAACTTAGATGTGACACAAGGCCGAGAGTATGGCGTACTCAGTGTAGATTGAACTCACTACTCAGTCCTAACTGTTCTAGTGAGACAAGCTTGCTAACCATTACACCACGTCGAGGTAACCTTTTTAACCAAACAGGAAAATTTATATATAAAATTATGGAAGGTGTGAGTTAACCAAACAGGAACATATATATATATATATATATATATATATATGGCTACTCATATTCGAGGATATCCGTCTACGAGGGCGGCTAGCCAATCCCTATTGAAGACGCTTGCTCAGGCGCATTTGTGTTTATTCAACACCCACAGAGCCCACATGTGGTTTATATTGCAACTATACTGAGCAGACCTTAGTTATAGTTTCTGATAAAGACCGTGTTATCTAGCGTGATCAACAATTTGAACAAGGCCAGCACGCCTCGGCCACGATGACTTTGTGACTGCGTGCTAGCAAAGCTATCGACGGCACGCAAGGATTCCGTCTACCCAATTTCACTCACAAGGCTTGGGTCAACCCGTAGTATGTTTTTCAAGCACTCTTCAAAGGTGCCGCATGCTGGGATCGACCCCTCCAGTCCGATAACATCAGGAAGTCGCCTTCCTGAATGTTATGGTCCGGTTCCTTGTACCACGGTGATAGTCCAAGGTAGAACCAATAAAGAAGAACTTGAACACAGGTATGGAATAACACAGATATATTATAAACAGGAATATATACAGAGAAGTAGAAAGGGTTAGTATGAACAATCAGGTTTAATAGTAATTGTCTGAACGCCACTCTGTTTCGGACTGCCTCTGACTCGACTGACTGACTCGCTCGCTCTGAATGACTGACAGACTTCTGACGGACCTCACTCCAGACTTCAGACTGAACAGTAATTAGTCACCCCCCACAAGGGCATCATGTGGCACAAGGCCGGTTTAACGTGGGATCTCTGAGCCCGTGTGTTCGGCCAAAAATATGCCTTTTGAACCCGTATAAACTGGTTCAGGGTCGGTTTACCTCCTCGAAAGAGAATCCGCCCTTCGGCGTAGCCTCATTCGGGTTCCTCCCCGCCCGAAGGCAGAGAGTTCAACCGATCGCCCGACTTCAGACCGAACTCTCTGCTTCCTCTTGAGGAGCAGTATTTATTACGTATGGAATAGTCCATTATGTTATTATGGGTAACGTCCCATAAAACTGACAAATCGACCATGGTGAGATTCGAACCCGGGTTTTATGGTAACGTGCCCAACATAAATAACGCATAATATTGTATAGCAACGCGAAACGAACTTACAAAAATGAAATTCGGAATTGACAATTCTTGTGGTAATCACCAGTTGCTTTATTTTGTGCAGTAAATAGAAATTTCTTATCGACCAATTCTTGAGGTGTCAGCCAATACTAAATAATAACCAGAAAATGTGATTATATACACGAGAAAAACACAGGACAAATATTAATCCATGTTATCACGATGAAGAAGTAAATATAGTCGGACGTATATCTTAAGGATAAATGCAAACAGAATATTCACATTTCTTTTACAGTACAAGACCCGGGAGCCACTTGAGGTAGAGGGTTACGTTCAGAGGTAGTTTTTACGGATAGGCGGGGAAAATAATGATTAAACCTAGACTTGAACAGGTTAAGATTACAGTGATCGGGGAAACATCCTCCTCGACGTCAGTTCCACAGTGCAGTGGTTCACGGAAAGATGCTGTTGGAGTGGAACTTACTTCTCCCCGACGGAATACGGAAGGAACGTGGATAGTTTGCTACAATAGAGTAGCATAACGGGTCCTAGCTGTGAAGGTTAGACATAGCGGAAGTAAGGAATGTAGTTCGTCCGAGCACTTTCTATGGAAAGTGTCCCGTTACGCTAGAGCATCGAGAGGATTGCTGCATTCCGCCTGTGAGTGAGTGGTTGGAGGGTGGAAACTAATTCGTCACCCACAATGACTCAGAGACGCTTTTGGACTCTATCGAGAATGGAAAGTGAGGACTGGACAGCTAGCATTCAAATATGTCAACCGTACACCATTTTGGGCCTGATCTGGCTCTTGTAAATGTATTAAGATAGCATGATATAGACATATAAAGGACATCTCAACATGGTGTAATGTCTAGCAAGCTTGTCTCGCTAGAACAATTACGACTGAGTAGTAAGTTCGATCTTCTCTAGGTGACTCATACTTTCGGCCTTGTGCCACATTTAAGCTATGCGTAGAATATCACCATAGACATATAAAGGGTGTTCCAATAATATGGACGGATTTTAAATTGAATTAAGTCCAAGTTATTGGAACTCCTTTTGTTTTTAAATGGATATTTTATCTGACATTATTTCTTCATTACTATAAACGCTATTTTTCGTGGGTGCATATATTTCAGTTGCTATCCTTGTTTTTTGTTGTTGCTGTTTTTCAGTGAAATTAATAACACCCGGCCTAGACTGAGAAGGTCTGTTTAAAAAAAGATTGCAGCAGTAATCAAACCTGTATCCAGTTTTCTATCAGGGAAATAATTTCTATAGCCCGGACGCGCCTTTACCAATTCGGCTATGGAGGCAAAGTTTGCATTACCTATTTAGGGAATGCCCAATTTTTCTCATTGGGTCTTGAACAAATTTATATCTAGATTCAGTTTCGTATATGAAACGTAAACATCTGTACTTTTTTAGTGTTTTTCTTTTTCTTAAACAATGAAATTAATAACAACCAGGTTAAATTTGAGAAGTCCTACTAGATAAATAAAGATTGTATCGCAAACATAAATCAAGCCTGTATTCCCTGATGGATAAAGGAAATACAGGTAAAAAGCAACTGCAATACGTGTACCCACTAAAAATATTTTTTATTTGATTTAGTTAACGGCATATCAACTTGTGGGCCATTTAATGCCAAAATTTAATTTTCTGGGGAGACTTTTGTGCATATACATGTTCACCAGAACATTACTAGAGTCTGTGATATATGCGTTTTATATTGTTTTGTCGAAGTTATATTTTGGAATACATTTTGATTTAAGAAATTGTAGGATTTTATATGGATTAATATCATAGAAGAGTTCTTTTATGTTGATTGATATTTTGTAAGTAATCTCTATCTATAAAAGGCAGGATGTGTGTGTGTGTGTGTGTGTGTGTGTAACGAATGCATGGCCGCAATTTTCGACGGATTTGTACCAAAATTTACATGCACATGCTCCAAGTTAGCGGAAAGGTCAAGACCGACTTTGCATTTCCCAACTCCCATCAATAGTGGAAATAATCGATTTTTTTCATGCTTCTACGGCAGTTTTCATGTAGTTTGCGGCCATTTTCTACTGACCAGAGTGAGAGCCTATAGCTGGCGGCCACGAATAGGTAGGAAGATTCTATTGGCCAGCGTGAGAGCCAACAGCTGACTGACACGAAGGTTAACTAGCATGCTAGCATGCAAAAAAATCGATAGCTGCATTCGTCACAAGTGGGAAAAATTTAAATCTGCATGGCACTTTACTCCAATTGGCTCATTCGCTTGTTTAAACTCAACGTTGATTCTGATTCCGCAGAACTGGGTTGGATGTGAAAAAGTATTTGTTGTTAACATTCTGTTTTCATTCGGTTTTTCCAGTTACGAGTTTTTTTTTTAAGCTGATCGTTTTGTGTTCATTTTGTTTAGTTCTTTTTTCGTAACAGATTTAATGTTTAGTATAGAGCTTAGAAAAAATTCGCAGTGTGAGATAGGCAAGAAGTAAGGCATGTAGCAACATCAGCACGGCAAAGAGCACTTCTTTAAAGACAAAGAAGGTCACAAATTTTTAAAGTCACGTGATAACGATTGCTGTATGAGTCGTACGATTTTTTAATCAAGCGCGTGCAACGCCGGGCCATGCTGCTAGTTTTACTATAAATATGCACTGTTAGTATTTTTTGTATAAAAATGTATTGCTGGTATTTTTATTATAAAATTGTATTTTTATACTTCCATAGTGTTTAGTTTTTGCCTGGAAGTTCACTATTTACCGATAGCTGGGACCCTAACAGGTGCTACCACCGCGGGTCAGGGGGAACTGAGTAACAGCAATTAAGTGGTAGTTTCACGATCCTCAAAAGATCCAATCTCTCGATTAGAGGCTTTGTTGCTGGATGTAGTTTATCGTCATACCCAGGACTACCCACTGAAAACAACATTTGTGGTAATAAAGAAATAAACATGTATACTATACTGTTAATCCCGAAATTATTCATAACCCTGAAAAATTGATAATTTTTGTAAAAATCTTTCAACGTATACTTTTTCTGACTAATAAAAAAAAAGAAAAAGATTTCTACGAGGAAAGGAGGACAAAACCATTTTGTATATTGCTGTGAAAGTAGAATTAACTAATTTATTATTTGTCATTCGTTCATTTTAACTTCAGATCTAACAAAGTGCGAAAGTGAAAAAAATGGAAATAAAAAAAGA
>CAHIKZ030004155.1:2670000-2690000 GCA_903632075.3 Acanthosepion pharaonis | reverse complement strand
CCCTTTGGCTACCCAATAATCTCTCTACGAGTCAGGTAAGCATCCCAAAAGTAGCACTGATTACGGCCACAACCCGTAGGATCACCGAAGTTAAGCAACGTTGATCTTGGTCAGTATCTATATTGGTGACCGCTTGGGAATGTTAGGTGCTGTAAACTTGGTTGTGCGGTTTGTGTAATAGATAAGGATTCGGAATTGTTAATCGGAGAGCCGAGTTCCAATTCCACTTGGGTTCGTTATATTCACTGACGCGCAAATACTCTTGGGAAAGGAATGAAGGCAAATCCCCCCCAGATATGGGTTAATTAGTAAGACTAGTATCACTAAGTCATTATTATCTCCAAAAATAAAATAAAATTGTGTACAAAAAATATTTAGGTTTCGGCATTCAAAAACCCATAGAGGTGTTGATATGCCACTAAACAAAATCAACCAACGAACAAAAGTAGAGAGATGTTCGTTTCTTGTAGAATTAATTAACATTTGTGAGCAATACAATCTTCTTCTTTTAGGTGCCGTGTCACTTCTATCCTTTGTTCTTCTAAGTAATCTTTGTCTACTTATAGTACCCACCCAGCTCCTGTTAACAAGCACTTTACGTGGGTCACTAGCTTCTTTCCTCTGTCCCTCTGTAAATTGAAAATAAATATGTATGTTTTACGCATTTTAGGACTAACCTTAAAAATGGATTTAACTAAATTCTGGCCATGATTAAATGTACACACCCAACAAAGTTTGCAGCTCATAATAACCAAGGAAAGAAAAGAACAGGGCAAAAATAATACTAAGTCCATAATATATGCAAGACAAAAGTAGGCAAAGCAATTGTAATAAAGCAAGAAATTTCACGAACTAAGAATCGTGTTAAAACACAAAAGCGATACAGACAAGTGGTCGCAACGTTTTGAATTCAAGATAAGAAAGAAGAATACGGCTGAGACCAAGAAGTGTCCTATCTGATTAGCTAGAAAGAAATCCCAGCATGCATCTGTATGATTTGTCTATAAATTTATGAAGTTTTTACAGTCTAACAAATTCAGTGCAATCTTGTTCTTTTATGGGTCTCGTTCTTTCATGGCGTGTCCGAACATGGCTCTCCACACCTTCTTACCTTTGTAGCTCTTAACAATATCTGTCTTTTTACTATACTTCCCACTCCCTTTCCTTTCATCTATTTACATAAACTTAGGTTACTCGTTGTTTTCTTCTGTTTCTCACGCCTTCTATTTCCTGTGAGTTTCAAATTTTCCAAGCCGTCTTACCTCATTATGGGAACTAGAAAATCCAAATCTCTTTCGGATTCTGTGTACACAGTGCTGTAATTACGTCTAAGCTAAATAAGCTATAGCTTCGGGTCATATACCTTTGGGGGCCCACACACCCTCGAGAGCCTCATTTTTTAAATATATATTTTATTTTATCATCAGTTTTTATTCTTTAACACTAAATAATCAAAAATTATATATAATCATTAATAAATAATAACTATTTATAATTATTTTAAATTATTTAAGCTGAATTTTTTGTATAAGCTTCCAGCTGCTTTTATGAAAACATGACATACTACCCAGCACATTTTTTACATTTTTTTTTAAAAGAAAACCAGCAGATTCGTTAATGAGGAGAAATAAAGACAGTTTGGGTTTCATTAGGTTTTCATCTTTATTCTATGTAGATTCATTTTGTAGCTTCTACACTAATTCATATATGTTCTCAATTGGCTTTATCAGCGGACTTGTATCAGAATTTCAACACTATAGAATGCCGTTGGTAAAAGTAATGCCAATAAAAATAATTGTTTTTGAATTAGTTTTTATTCACTTTTCCGTTACTAATTCGTTTAAAGAGTTCCAAGCATTATCCGCATTTTTCCTTTAATTTGTTTGTTAAAAATAAACAGAGGGGAAAGTGGACTAATTGAGTTTTCAAGTATCAGAGAAGTGTTAGAACGTTCGAGGCGGCCGTTCTTTGGCTAATAAAGCAGCAAGAAATAGAAAATACTTTTTTTTGCCGAAACTATTTACTTTGTCGTGAGGAAAAAAAAAAACCCCTGACCTCTGAATGCCTCAGTTCCAGACATTATTATTGCAAGGACAACATTCTTGATAATATCTTGCTAACAAGAATTGCCAACAAAGCAGAAACTTAGTAATAGAAGAAATGAAAATGTATTATTGGCTAAAGTGGACACTGAGAAAATATTAAAACGTAAAACATATCAGACATATTGGCAGCAAATAACATCACTCATTCTGGATTTGTTTTGATTATTTTTTTTACAGCTTACCAACCCTTTGCATGTTATTTAAAACCAGAAAATAATTTTGGATTGTAAGAATTTTCTTGTAAAAAAATTATTTACTGATACTAATTAACCCATAGTTAGGGGGAGAAGAGGTGGATTCATACCTTTTCCAAGGGTATTTGCGTGTAAGTGAATATAACGGGCCCAACTGGAACTGAAACCCGGATCTCCGATTAATAATTGTGAGTCATTATCCATTACACCATCCGCACACCCAAGCTTACGGCATCTGCTATTCTTAAGCGGTTATCCATCTAGGAACTGGCCAGGCTTGACGTTGCTTAACTTCGTACGGGAACGTTGAAAAATGAAATAATTATAAGATTGTATTAAAATTATCGAAAATTATTCGCTAATAAATAAAATTGTTTTTAATACTTTTTAAAAAAAAAAATCAGCTGTAATATTTTTAGGTCTATCATTGAATGAAACTATACGTGTGCATACGAAAATGTACACACCCACTCAATTTAAATGAAACTGAAATGGATATTTTTGTCGCGACGGGTAGTTCTCCTGTCTGTCTGGCAACAACCTCAAAGTAACAGGAAAAAACTCTTTGGGGCCATTTTTCACACTCCTGTATTTAAACTGTATATATTTTCTAATGAACGGATAATTTTAAGAGGACAAACAATTTAGATTTGAAATTGGATTATCTTGCCGTCCGCGAAGCGATAAATACGGAACTAGTTCAAGGGTGAAAATGAATCAAATAACTCATAATGTATTCAGGAAAAAGTGACCATCAAAATTCAGATAAGAATTACATGTGAGATTACGAACATTAACAACATACACGCACAATGCACACAATGATTATTCACGTTTAATACGCACTCTTAACTTTGGGCGTAGATAGCTCCACAGAATGGCTAAAAAATGAGCATACCTTGATGAAAAAATGCCCCAAACTTAATAAAAACAAAGTTTTACCGTCGAAATCTTTGTTATCATTAAGAGGAAAGATCAATTTTTTGAATATTCAAATATATTTTTTGATCCTGTTTTACTTCACCCTACACCTATATATATATATATATATATATATATATATATATATATATATATATATAGCTATGGGTATAATAGCAGGACAGACTGGGTTCTATAGCCTTGGATGGCAACTGGTCTAGGAGAAGGACAACTCTGAATTCAAAACCTGCGGAGGGTCGTTTGGGAACCTTGTGGCATTCGGTGCACCAGGTCTCTGTATTCGTCCCTTCAAAAAGTGTGGATGGTCCTGCACGAAGCCTTCACCACTATAATCAAATCTTATGTGCCGGTGTCGGGCTGTCGGTTTCCTGGAAACTCATCTGCTTGACCCTCATACGTCGAATTCGACGGGAGAGTCGATTATATATATATATATATATATATATATATATATATATATATATACGAAAGAAAAGATGTATGACAAATTAAACTGGAAAAAGGTTTTTGTGACGTGTTTCATCCGTAAGGACTTCATTAGACTGCTAACAGATGAAACGCTTCACAAAAACTTTTTCCAAATTGTCAGACATCTTTTCTTTCAAAAATATTCTTGAGATATAAAAAGTTATAATTTTTCAGGTCATAATTTTTCAGGGATGAGATACAGTTTCAAATGTTGAAATGTCTGTGTTAATTATTCTTTTTATTTATTTGATTTTGAATTTTATACTTATTTATTTTTTGACATTTTTTGTTTGTTTTTGTATCTGATTCCGTGTATATTGTTCTCTACATTGCTATTAACTATTCAATTCCATCAGTGAAAGGATGAGCCCGAAATGCGATTCACAGGTCGAGGACACTAAAATCAAGCAGGATAAATACCTGGGAAGTGTTTTGACAGAGGACAGCAAGTGCAACACTGAGATCAGTAGACGTATTGGGATGACTAAGAATGCATTCCAAAAGCTGAGCAGAGTATTGCGAGACAGGAGACCCAGTAGTCAATCTAGTAGTACACTTAAATTCATTCGGACGAGGTGCCAAGGTAGGAGAATTCATCAGAACAATTGTCACGAAAATATTTATAGAAAACATAGAGAGAAGCCGCGTCACGGCGTTAAGAAAGTGACTGAAATCAAGATGCCAGGTCAGGATCGATAATATTACAGACCCTTTTTTGAGAAGATCGAGGTATATATTTATCATGGGCACCAGATAAGTCCGACTGTCAGAACTGACTGCTACAAATTTCCCTCTCCAAAAGGCAGTACCTGCTTCTATTTATAGCTGGGAGAGTCCATGTGTGCGTGGGTAAATTATCATAACAAATAGCAAGTGAGGAACTGATGACATCGGGAAGGTCGTTATTAAATATCCCACATTGTGATAACAGATCTGCCAACAAAGGTGAAATATTGTAAGAACGTATATTTAATGTGGATGATAGAAAATTTATAGAAAGTGCTTTAATCATCCACATTAAATATACGTTCTTACAATATTTCCCCTTTGTTGGCAGATCTGTTATCACTAATTCTAAAAAATGCTATTTTCATTAAAAGAGAAGGCAATTAGTAAATTGACCTCTCTTTTAATGAAAATAGCATTTTTTAGAATTAAAATTATGGTCAAAATCATTATGGTAAGCAACTAATTCAATGAGTGTGTGGTTTTGTAAAATATCCCTTTTCTGTTCATATAATCTTTTATTTAAATTCCGTGGGGTTTCTCCTGTGTATTCCTTGTGGCAATTATTACAGGTAAAAGAGTAAATTCCTCCTTCAAGTTTTAGCTCATTATTTTGTTTTGTATTAATTTTTTTATTGTTTTAGAACTAGTTATAACAAATTTTATGCAAAGCTTATATAAATATTCTCAATTCTATAGACTATGTATAAATATTTTTCAGTTGTGATATACTTGGTGGGTAAAAAAATATATTTTGATTCGTCGGGTTTGTTAAGAAGTTCTGCTTCTCTATCTCTAAATATTTTACTAGCCTTTTGTTTTGCTTCGCGCTAAGTATGTAATAATTAGCAGCTTGTAGCAGCTTAAAGTTATTTTCAATGTATTTCTCCTCTTCATGTAAATACTGAGGGCTGCAAATTCCGAGTGCACTTAAATAGAGTCCGATGATTATTCCGGATTTTATTTTGTTGTTATGGTGAGAATAGAAATTTATGAGATAATTTTTATTAGTTGATTTGCGATGGGCAATTAGGCTATTGTTACTACTGTGTAACATGGTATCTGAGAAAGGTAAATTATTGTTTGTTTCCATTTCATAAGTAAATTCTATCGTATGTTATATATTTCATATAAAAATATATTGTCTGTTTATGCAAAATAGTTTAGAAAAGGACAGGATTCAAGAAATTCTGAGAAAATAATTCTCAGAAGGGCCAAACAGAATTGCTACACTACACACAGAGAAATGATTTGGTTATAGTGGTAATGGGGCTTGTATAGAACCAGCAACTTTTTATGAAAAAAAACAGAAAGGGGACAGAATGTGCCACGAAATCTCCAAACATTCAATCGTCTGTTTTCCTTCTCCTAGAGTGAACTACAGTCAAGGAAAATAGTTCAGTATGTATTGTTACTTAACGCGCATCCCTGGAAAAGAAATTTAAGGCCTTTTCCAAGGCGATTAGCACGAATTCAAGGTTACAGAATCGAGCGGAATTTGAACTAGACTCGACCATTCGATTTTACTCATTAGTAACCGTTACACTACGCACTCATCCAAACACACCCGTACCAACAAACACTCACACGCTCAAATATACACAGACACTGAAGTATCTATCTATCTATCTATCTATCTATCTATCTATCATAGTGTATTCACTATCTATCTATTTAATTTATCACAGAGTATTCACTATCTATCTATCTATCTATCTATCTATCTATGTTTATATCTATGTGTGTGTGTGTGTCCAAGAATGTTCATTTTGAAGACACTAAAACAGGCAGGTACAAATGCATATGTCTGTAGATACGCATCTATCTGTTTCCCCGTCCCCTTCTCTCTCTCTCTCTCTCTCTCTCTCTCTCTCTCTCTCTCTCTCTCTCTCTCTCTATATATATATATATATATATATATATTAACTGATTTAAAATGTTTTTTTTCGCTACGCAGTAATAACTATGTTTCAAAAATGGAAGCTAAAAGCTTCAAATTTAATTTTGTTATTAAATAAAAAACATTAGTTTCATTTTATCCTCAAGCGAATTTTGGAGTAACTTACTTTTTAAATTTACTGAGTTTAAAGGCACGGGCAAATTCATAATTCACTGTTTCCAAGGATATAGAGAGATCCAATCATCCAGACAAGGGGGTGGTAGCGTGTTCATTTTTATTAACTTTTGTTGTATCAGTTATTAGTTACGTTCGAAAAAGGGGTTATGTTTAGGTAGGGTAGGGATGTATTTTTCAACGAATTCTGACATCCGTGTCGTTTGGGTTTTTTTAAAAATTTTATTGTTAACGGCAAAAATTCTTACGGCATTTTTTCTATTTGTATACTTAAAGATTTTGGGGGGATGTTTAGGTTAGAATACGTTTTATTTAAGTACAATTTTAAAATATTTTCACTTTTAATTTTTAATAGACTATATTTCTTTTAAAACAAGTAAATGTACTAGACTTACTTACAGTATATAAAATTATTTTTCCATTTCAAGTATAAGTATGTATATTACCAGGTCACATTTTTTTAAATTTTATTTTTAAATATTATTTAAGGAAAATTTTTGACAATGACGGCAAAAAATGGCTATTTCATTTCTCTGATTCAGTAAATTTTTATAAACTTAGTAATATACAGTTTTCTCATGTATGCACAAAGGACATGGGTCATTTAATGACCTACATATTCTAGCTTTTCTTATTAATTTCATTTTACTGTAGGTGTTTTATTGGATTCTTTTCATGGTTGTTACTGTGTAGCGAAAAAAACACATTTTAAATCAGTTAATTTATAATATTAATGCTCTGTAAATTTACATTGAGCATTATTTTGTAAAAATAAAAATATCAATAAGAACACCGGATTATATATCTTACTGTTCTTTCTTTTATTTACATATATATATATATATATATATATATATATATATATATATATATATATATATATATATATATATATATCGAGGCATATGATTTTTTTAGCACATGCAGGTACACACACACACACACACACAAACACAAATGCCTAAATTTGCATGTGCTTGAATATATGAGTGGTTGTTTCAAGAGGATAAAATCCAAGTAGAGCTTTATGTCATAGACAGAGCAAGAATATAATATAAAAGGCACAAATACTATTATTTCATATAATTTTATAATTTATTACACTGCAATCAGAATCCATTTCATCAGACCTACAAATTCAAATTCCAATGTAATAAATTATAACCATGAAATATTAGCGTTTGAGCCTTTTATATTATATTATGTTATATATATATATATATATATATATATATATATATATATATATATACCTGACAATTGCGTCTAGTATGAAACAGACTGTCGCCTCTAAGTGTTGACTTTTATGTTCACTTTTATATTTACACACGCTATATCTCTGATATTGAGAACTTTATTTCATAAATATAGCACAACTTAAAACTATATATATATATATATATATACACGTGTGTGTGTGTGTGTGTGTGTACACATGTGTGTGTATGTGTGTGTGTGTGTTTCATTTTACATATCTGGACTAGTCCTAGCTTTGACACCAACTAATCCAGTTATCACTTTCTTGACCTGATAGAATTCAAAATCATCTCCGCGTCCTTGTGGGTATTTTATTATTTTTCATCCTACGACATCTTTTCTACACACGAAACATCACGAGCCTCTCGCTATTCTATCGATGTTTCCATAGAAAGCGTTCAGACGAACTATATTCCTTAGTTCCACCAGTTCTTAACTCCACGGCTAAAACTCGACATGTCACGCATATTGTAGCGAACCGCCCCCTTTTCCTTCATATTCCATTGGCGAGATGTAAGTTCCACACAGACAACTGCTTTGTAGGACCAACCCCCAAGAGGATGCTCCTCCAGTTACTACAATCTTAACCTGTTCATGTCTGGGATTAACTGTTTTCTTTCCCACATAACCCCATAAACTCTACCTCTTACTGTATAATCCTCTACCGTGAGTGGCTCTTGGGCCTTGTACAGTGTCAATATCATTGTCAAAAAACAAGAAAACATCTGCTTCGGTTATTGGATTTCTTCCGCTTTCCAGTCGAACAAAGAAAAAAAAACTTCGGTTGATGTCATGCATCTGACTGAATAGAATAAGTATCTATAACCTGAAATAAAATGAGAAGCATGTCTGACGTCATTCAGATTGACGTCCACCATGTTGCCTCTTCTGTTCTCGCTTGAAAAAATATTCACGACAATAGCCGAAAATATCGGCGATGATTGATTAGGTAATTTTTAATGATTGCTATTTAAATCATGTTTGCTAAGTCTTTCATTGAAATAAAACCTAATTGGAATGCACGAAAAGAAGACAGGAAGCGCCTAAAGCGGGAGATTATTAGATAAAACCTTCCATGTCGTTGCGCGCAATTCTTAATTTTGTCTTTCACCTTCCTGGCTTTCGCCTCTTTCTTTTGCACTTTTAATCTATCCCGTTTCACGCTCTCTATTTCCTAAACGTACACTTCATTTCCCTCTTTCCATATCACGTTTAGTTCTCTGATCCCCTCTTTTATTTTTTCTTTTCTTGCTTGTTTGATTCCCTTTCACTCTAACTCTTCTCTTTTACTCGTATCCTCCCGTCCGGTCATCTCTCTCTCTCTCTCTCTCTCTCTCTATCTATCTATCTATCTATCTATCTCGCCCTCTATAATTTTTCTTGAATTGCCTTTCCATTTCTATATCTCTCTTTCACTTTACTTTACTATTTTTACTATTCAGCTTCTACTTCTTCCTCGTTTTTGTCTTGGTGTCTCTTTCTTTGCTTTAACTCCTCCCTTACAAACATTGTCTTACATTCTCTCTTTGTCTTCTGATTGATTTAACCCACAGGCGAAACTGAAAAGTATGGATTGCATAATAATCACGCTCGCATGAATTCATAATTTATTAAAACCGGCTTGTGGATGTGTCTGCAGTGTTCGGAATAGAGACTCGAAAAAAGAACCCAGCGAGCCGAGTTCGAATTTCGTTGCGGTTAATTTCGTGCGAATAGCATCGCGAAAGGTGTTAATCTTTTTCTACACCCCACCCAACTATGAGTTAAACTGCAGAGATGAATGGGCTCTCTTGTCTTAAGCTTGTAACCAATCTAAGGAAAACGATACAAAACCAGCGTGAAGATGAACGGTCTCTATCAGATTATCTCGCCCTAGACAACGCTAAAGCTATGGCTTCAGTACTTATGGTGCCCCTACTACGTTAATAGGTTAGAGGACCCGAGCTGTGGCCTCAAGAGGGTAACAGGGAATTCAGTATCGCTCGCCTTATCCATATTTATATCATTTCTCCCGGGTCTTTTAAAAAGGAAGATTTATTCCTTGTTTCCAGTTTAAGATTGGGTTTCCGGTTCCTTCTGAAGTCTGCTTCAGCTCTGTGCTCCTAACACTTGTCCTTTCATAGGCTTGTACTTTCATAACTCTAGACAGTAACCCTCTATCTTGAGTGGCTCTTGGGCCTTGTATTGGGTGAACATTAGTACCCCCCCAAAAAAAAAGATTATACCAAACAAGAAAAAATAACAGAATATTAACACCTGCACTCAATGTGTGATATGACATATTTTGCTCGTTTTAGTTCAGCTCTCTAAGAGGTAAAATAAGGATCTATACTTTAAATCCTAACCGTTAACGAAATATGGAACCGCAGAACTTACATTATTCCACAAAAAATTATGGTTCCGGGCAAAAGATCGTACCTATTATTACTATTATTTTATTATATTATATTATATTATATTATTATATTTTGATATTATATTATATTTATTATTATATTATATTATTATATTATATTATTATATTATATTTATTATTATATTATATTTATTATTATATTATATTATGATATTATATTATATTTATTATTATATTATATTATTATATTTTGATATTATATTATATTCATTATTATATTATATTATGTTATATAAGAAATGCTTGCTAAAATGTACGAACCAACTTTGGGTGGGAAGTATCTTTTTCTAGGTGTAGTCGCAACATAAATATGCATATACATATATATATATATATATATATATATATATATATATATATATATATATATATATAACTACACCTGCGCACGAACGAAAGACGAAAGGAGATGCTGAGAATTTAAAAAAAATTTTTTAATTTTATTTTAAAGGACGAAACGCGTCGCACGAAAACTTTTTGCCATTTTAACATACTTCTTTAGTTTAAAATCGTTCTTGATTTAAAAAAATGATATATCGTTACCCCATATATATATATATATATATATATATATTTATCATTTGTGGTGGGCAGAAAAATTTATTATTGCTTTAACAACATATATAAAATCTATAATGGGTCTGTTTTATACTGGTGATTCACTGGTAGTTTATTTTCCTTTGGTAGTCGTTGTGCCCATATTTATGTTTTGTCCTTGATTGAGCTATAAAGAGTGAGGAGTGATAACCAGTTAGCCTTTTTTTATTTCGTTTTCTTGTTGTCGTTAACATTCTATATTTTCGATCCACATATTTATGATGAGTATTTTTTATTTTCATATCCCTCCTCTTCCTTCCATTTTGTTTTATATATTTTAATGTCTATTTATATATGCTTTTTAAACGTCCGTTCTTTAAGCACTATATATATATATATATATATATATATATATATATATATATAAGACTCGGGATAAACGCTACTATTCAAAACAACAACAAAAATCAAAATTAAATTTAAACAGTCGAAACAAGACCAAAAACAAAACCTCTTTGAAAATGGCGAAAGAAGTCGCCAAAAGCGCTTGGTACTATGAAGATTTTGTAAAATCTTTGTACTCTCTTACTCACACCAAACGGAAAAAATGTCAGAACGCTGGAAAAACTAAATAAAAAAATGAATTAAATTTTCCTTGTCTGCCATATTTAACGAAAAATGTTTAAAAGAAAGGTTGCTACACACAGACACACAGACACCAGACACACACACACACACGCGCGCACACACACACACATACACACACACACACATATATATATATATATATATATATATATATATATATATATACCAATGTAAAAGAATGAAAAGAATATCAATTCAAACGTTCATAGCATTAATTTAAAAAAAAGGATCAATACAAGAGTAGAGCAATAGATATTTAGTATTACATTAGAACATAGCTTTTGTCGTGGTAACTTTCATGTTCCAATGTAACAGTCTATAATATATATATATATATATATATATATATATATATATATATATAAATAAATACAATTTATAAAAGATAACTTACTGCAACTTAATGTTTCATGTGTTTTTTTTTTTTTTTGTGAGCATTGGCACAATCGTCAGGCGTTTGAAAAGGACAGGAAATTCAATTCTGAATTAGGATTCCATGTTATATTTTGAGGAACAGAAAGAGAGTGAGAGAGAAAGAGTGAGGAGAGAGAGAGATGGAGACTCTGTGTGTGTGTGTGTTTGTTTCTATTTATTCTGTCGTGTCTCATCCTTATTACGGTTTCAACGGCTCTTATAAAGCCATTAAATTTCCAATTGGTGCTAATTTCACCATTAAATGCGAACAGGTTTCACTCGCATCACATTTCAATTTCCTGTGTAAAAACGAATGAAATCCTCTTTTAAAATGGCTACATTACTTTTCACTTCAATCTTCGTTGTTCTTCTCTTTCCCATTCACGTCATATTTATTTCTGTCCCCACCCAAACTCTTGCCACGCCTTCACCATCCGTTCTTATTCTTTCTAGATCTTTTTATCTCCTTACTTTTTTCTCCGAACTTTCCCCGTCGCAAACTTTCTTCGCAATTGTTTTCTCCTTTTTCATTTCCATTCTGTTTGACTGGTTTTATTGTTTTCTTTTCATTTCTCTGTCAGAGTTCCCAATTAATTAAAATGGCCTAATCAGCCTCATTAAGCATCAGGCTGCGTTTAAAGTTTGCCACGATAGAATTGATAATCGTGAAAAGTTTGTTTGTTTAGCGGCATATCAACTCCTCGTGGGTCATTTAATGCCAAAAATTAATTTTCTTGGGTGCATTAGTAATTTCTTTTACAAAAATTGTATTGCTGGTAATATTTTTTTCCCTTACAGAAATATATTGCTGGTAATTTTTTTCCTATGAAAATGGGTTGCAGATATTTTTACTATAATTTTTTTTATACTTCCATAGTTTTTGCCCCCAGTTTGGTAGTTAAGTATTTGTCCATAACCGAGACCCTAACAGGTGCTACCTCTCTGGATCAGGGTAGACCTAGTAATAACAGTAATTAAGAGATGGTTCCACATTCTACAAAACCTACCGATCAGAGGCCTTTATCGACATTTAGCATCGATTGAAATCGGCTCCATTTCTCAAGTGAAAAAAAGTCGGAAAAGAATTAAAGAACCGATATTTTGAATAATCCTTTAAATTCCGATAGCCGAAATCTTGTTTCAAAACATGTTGGATCGCGTTGTCACAATCATACTTATTATAAAACCCAGGTTGTGTGTGTGTATCTCTACGTTTATATATTGGATCGGATTTCCTACATTTTTCAACCGATTTCAACAAGACTTCACAGGACTGCGTAAAATTACCTTGCGGTGGTTCTGACAGCGCCAAAAATCGGAAAAACACAATTGTTTTTGCACGAAATCAATTTGAAAACGCGATTAAGAGGCATCGCGAAAATGAAAGGGGGACAACTCATATAGAGTTATACTTATTATTAAAACCCAGGTTGTTTGTGTGTGTGTGTGTGTGTGCGTGTGTGTGTGTGCGTGTGTGTGTGTTCGTTTATATATGGGATCGGATTTCCTACATTTTTCAACCGATTTCAACAAAACTTCACTTTTTAGGAAATCCGATCCCATATATAAACGAACACAGAGCATAAATATTATAAATAAACTATAATATATATATATATATATATATATATATATATATATATATATATATATATGTACAGAAAGAGAGAGAGAGAGAGAGAGAGAGAGCTATGAATGAAAATTTTCTGCCACAGAATTTAAATATGGCTCTGAGAATGATGGAACGTGTTCTTTTAAAAGAACCTTTTTTCGTCTAACACATCTTCCGAAAAATTCTTTGGAATGACAATGATCAAAACGACAAAACTTACAAAGGCGAAACTGATGAAGATATCACATTAATTGCCTTTGTAATATAGTTTTTAAAATTGTCAAGAGACTATATGGACACCCTATGTATTAATAAGTCAGTAGAGAAAACAGAAGCATTATGAGGAAAATGTTTAAAATGTTGTACATTGTGATTCAGGTATATGGGAGCTCATCATTAACGTGCCATGAATGGAGAGCGAACATAAAGAAAATGGTACGCGGCATGAGCCTCGTTTTAACGCGCTAATTTTTTTCTTTCAGTCGTATCGAGAGCATTAACATGTCAGTTTCTGATTCGGCAAAAGAAAGGCAAAAGACCAGATAGTGTGAATAACAACGTGAGAGACTGGATTGAGAGGGAGAAAAGAGTGTGTATCAGATGAGCTGTAAATCTAAAGAGGGAGAAGGAAAAAAGAGAGTCAAGCATGGACTGTGAAATGAGAGATAGAGGGGAGAGGGAAAATAGAGTTACTTTGAGAAGGAAAAAAGAAGAAAGAAAGAAAGAAAGAAAGAAATAATGAAAGATAGAAAGAAAGAAAGACAGAAATAAAGAATGAATGAAAAAAGATAGAAAGAACGAATGAAAGAAAGAATTTGCAATGTGCGATAAAGAGGATAAAAAAGAGAAAAATATTGAGAAAATAAAGCAGGATTTTATTTCAGTTGATATTTATGTTGCCAAAATTTTTGGGATGGGAGAGGAGAGAGTGAGTAAGAGGCAAGAAGAAATGAGGAAAAGTGAAGGAAAATATATATATAGAGATAAAAAGAATGGTTGATAGAGAAAGAAGGAACGATGAAAAATGGAGGAAAAATAGAAGAAGTGATCAGAAGAACGAGAGAGAGAGAGAGAGAGAGAGAGAGAGAGACAGGAAGGAAGACATTTTGACAAAGCAAAGAAAATAGAGAGAGGGGTGATAAAATGAATAGATAGTAGGAAAGATGGAGAAAAGAATGAATGAGAAAAACGTGAAGGAAAAAATATTGATAAAAAGAACGAGAGAAAGAAACACACACACACACACACACACACAGACAGAGAGAGAGAGAGAGAGAGAGAGAGAGAGAAACAGAGAGGAAGAAATTTGGAAAAAGTGAAGAGGAATAATAAAAAGAATGAAAAAGTGAGAGAAGAAGGAAGAAGTGATGAAAAATGAAGAAAAACAGAAAATGGAGGGATAAAATGAGAATGTGATAAAAAAAAATAGTTAATATTGACATAGCATATTAATAAGACATTCACAAGACATGGCTTGCAATTACATTAATACATTTACGACGGCGGAACTTCAACAATTTATCACATTTTCAAGCGTGATTTTTACTATTCCCCTTCTGGTTCTACTACAATTCAATCCCTTTCTTCAGTTTTATCTCCTTACCATTATTAACAATGACCTTCCATTGATTCTCAATTTGACTGCTCATCTCGATGTTTTCAACATCAAAGAACTACTTTTGCAATAAGACCAAGAGCATAATCTTGCAGAAAGATGTATCTGAGGACAGAAAATGCTCTCATAGAAAGAATGACATGATTTTTAATTATATTCTTAAATGGTGTAAATGATTTTTAACTCATTTTAGGCTGAACAGTGAAGAGTGAGAAATTCAAACTGAGATATAGCAGAAATGCTCCTTTTTTGGTCTGATAGGAGTAGATAAGTACTTCTAGCGTCTGCACCTGAAAATCTGAAATTTATACTATTTTTGTGTTTCCGGTCACTTCTAAAGTCTTTTCGTTCTCTTTCACTTCCAGTAGCTCTATGCGTCTTGGGGGTGTTATCGCCTTGCTTGGAGTAAATTGATAAAAAAATAATCCCGCCACTTGTAAAGATAAAGCATAAAAAGAGAAGTCAATTTCTTCCTGGAAAGATAGAAGGAGTTGACTCTTACTCCAGCATCTTTAGCAATGGATTTTATGTATATGTTTCACTTGAGGTTAGGAGTGAATTTATAACCAAAAAGACGTTCAAAGCGAGAGAACAACCGTGGAAGTAGAAAAAATCAGGACCTATTCGGTGATGATGAAGTGATATTAATTTCGGTTTTGAAGTATTGATAGCTGTAAGCCAGTTTTTTATTAACCCCTAATCTGTTAGAGCTGTCGGTGGAGGGACCAGCTGCAAGGCTGATCGGGGATTATGAAGCGATAATAGCTTGGTTTATGAAGTATTGAAAGCTGTAAGCCAGTTTTTTATTAACCATAAATCTGTTAGAGCTGTCGGTGGAACCAGCTGCAATCTGATCGGGGATTAGATAATAGCTTGGTTTATGAAGTGGAAAGGATTAACCATTAATCTGTTAGAGCTGTCAGTGGAGGACCAGCTGCAAGGCTGATCGGGGATTATGAAGGAAGTATTGAAAGCTGTAAGCCAGTTTTTTATTAACCATTAATCTGTTAGAGCTGTCGGTGGAGGGACCAGCTGCAAGGCTGATCGGGGATTATGAAGCGATAATAGCTTGGTTTATGAAGTATTGAAAGCTGTAAGCCAGTTTTTTATTAACCATTAATCTGTTAGAGCTGTCGGTGGAGGGACCAGCTGCAAGCAAGGCTGATCATAGCTTGGTTTATGAAGTATTGGATTAACCATTAATCTGTTAAGCTGTCGATAATAGCTGCAAAGGCTGATCGGTTTAAGCGATAATAGATGAGTATTGAAAGCTGTAAGCCAGTTTTTATTAACCATTAATCTGTTAGAGCTGTCGGTGGAGGACCAGCTGCAAGGCTGATCGGGGATTATGAAGCGATAATAGCTTGGTTTATGAAGTATTGAAAGCTGTAAGCCAGTTTTTATTAACCATTAATCTGTTAGAGCTGTCAGTGGAGGGACCAGCTGCAAGGCTGATCGGGGATTATGAAATAGCGATAATAGAAAGCTTGGTTTATGAAATAGCTATTGAAAGCTGTAAGCCAGTTTTTTTATTAACCATTAATCTGTTAGAGCTGTCAGTGGAGGGACCAGCTGCAAGGCTGATCGGGGATTATGAAGCGATAATAGCTTGGTTTATGAAGTATTGAAAGCTGTAAGCCAGTTTTTTATTAACCATTAATCTGTTAGAGCTGTCAGTGGAGGGACCAGCTGCAAGGCTGATCGGGGATTATGAAGCGATAATAGCTTGGTTTATGAAGTATTGAAAGCTGTAAGCCAGTTTTTATTAACCATTAATCTGTTAGAGCTGTCGGTGGAGGACCAGCTGCAAGGCTGATCGGGGATTATGAAGCTTGGTTTATGAAGTATTGAAAGCTGTAAGCCAGTTTTTATTAACCATTAATCTGTTAGAGCTGTCAGTGGAGGACCAGCTGTGATCGGGGATTATGAACGATAATAGCTTGGTTTATATGAAGAAGCTGTAAGCGATAATAGAGCTGTCAGGTTTGAAGTAGTTTTTTATTAACCATTAATCTGTTAGAGCTGTCGGTGGAGGGACCAGCTGCAAGGCTGATCGGGGATTATGAAGCGATAATAGCTTGGTTTATGAAGTATTGAAAGCTGTAAGCCAGTTTTTTATTAACCATTAATCTGTTAGAGCTGTCAGTGGAGGGACCAGCTGCAAGGCTGATCGGGGATTATGAAGCGATAATAGCTTGGTTTATGAAGTATTGAAAGCTGTAAGCCAGTTTTTTATTAACCATTAATCTGTTAGAGCTGTCAGTGGAGGGACCAGCTGCAAGGCTGATCGGGGATTATGAAGCGATAATAGCTTGGTTTATGAAGTATTGAAAGCCGTAAGCCAGTTTTTATTAACCATTAATCTGTTAGAGCTGTCAGTGGAGGACCAGCTGCAAGGCTGATCGGGGATTATGACGCGATACTAACTTGATATTTTAAAGTACTGAAAGTTGTAAGCCAGTTTTTTAATCACTGATCTGTTAGAGCTGTCAGTGGCGGGATCAGCTGCCATATCATCAGCATAGATATTTACTATGGCGTTAAGATAAATTGTTTCTAACATTAAAAAAGGAATAAAACCGAGAAGGTGAAAACATTGTAGGAACATTTGATTTGATCTCTTGAGCTCCAGACGATTGACCTTTCACGACTACTTTCATAAAACTGAGAGAAAAGACTTGATAATAGCGTAAACTCTTCTAGAATTGCCAAACCTGGAGAGTCTTTGTAGCAATCCCCTAACATGTCCATCGCGTAATCGCTGTTCAAAACTAGAACCAAGTGATTAAGAATGTAATTATGTCGCAACAAAAAGAAAAAAAAGTATAGCAGACACTTCCTGCTCGTCGTTATAATCTCGAATTTGAAGTGAGCACAGACATTTCTTAATGAGGGAATAGCCATTAAGCCCAGGCTTTGTTAAGAATTTTAGCGTCTGCAAAGAAAGTCGGCGAACGAGGTAGAGAGATAGAGGATTGGCAGTAATTGATTGTTACTGATACCAAGGGATATGTTCGACTTCTAATTGCTGTGTAATGCGAAATTGTTCGAGGTAAAAATGTTTGCACGATATTTTATGATGAAAGAGAAAGAATAATTTTCTTGGAAAAGCGTGAAGATGATGAAAATATCGAACAGACACATATTTAATGTGTGTACAACCATACCCACGCACACATGAATATCTTTAATCAACGCCGAAGTGGTTAACCACCTTACATCCCAAAATCTGCTCTCAGACAACCAATATGGCTTCCGCTTTGCCCGATCTACAGCTGATGTGCTTACATTACTGAAATTGTCTAGCAAGGTCTTCAGAATAACGGAGAAGCTCGTGCCTTGGCCCTACACATCTCCAAAGTGTTTGATAGGGTTTGGCATGCTGGCCTTCTTTGCAAATTCCAGGGTTATGGTATTACAGGTCGATTGTTTGACTTAATACAATCATTTCTGTCTAACCGTGAATTGAAGGCCGTTCTCAACGGATTCTCCTCCAGCTCCTATCCCACGAACACAGGTGTTCCCCAAGGCTCCATCCTAGGCCCTACCATCTTCAAACGATCTTCCTGACGCCATTGATTCCCAACTAGGATTCTACGCGGACTCACTGCCTCAAAAACAAAAGTGTCGCTGACAAAACTAACCTGGCGGTTCGTCTTGAAAAGGACCTCCAGTCGGTTGTGAACTCGGGCAGGAATTGGCTGGTTAACTTTAACGCCTCCAAAACAAAACTGCTCTCTATTAATCACCACAGATATCCTTCCCTGCCCTCCATTAGAATGTCTGACGCTCAACTTCCCGAAAGTGTCTCTCTGCGGCTGCTCGGTCTCACGTTATCTACTGACCTGAGATGGAACAAATACATTGAGTCAATTGCTTCGTCCACTGCAACTGGCTCTGATCTGGCATCTCGTCCGCAGTCGCTCTCTCACAGACGTGCCGTCGCCTCTCTCTGTCTTTTTTACAAATACTTTCATGGTAATTGCTCCGATGAGCTGCTTTCGCTGGTTCCCAGACTTCACGAATTCAAGCGTTCTACGTGGCTGGCATCTCGCTCTCAGCCTTTCACTGGTGAAACTGTTAAATGTAGCCGCCTCTTCTACTCCAATAGCTTCATATCTCGCACCTCTCGCCTGTGGAACTCTTTTCCCTATTCCTGTTTCCTTGATAGTTATAATCTACAACTATTCAAATGTAATGTCAATCGACATCTCCAGTTGCCTTGATCTATCCACTATGCTTCTCCTCATCCTTTCCTCTATCACTCCTACCTGCTCTTGCTCCAAATCCTCTATAACCCCTTGCATGCTAGAGGCTGCCTGTCTTGCTAGGGTGAAATGTTTAATATATATATATATATATATATATATATAGATTTGTCCTTCTTCAAACCAGTTGCCATCCATCCAAGGCTATAGAACATAGTCTGTCCTGCTATTTATCCACCATATCCACATATATATATATATATATATATATATATATATATATATATATATATATATATATAATTTTTTTCCATAGGTGACGCAGTTTTGAGCGCCTTGTCAAATACGAGTATTCACTAATAATAACGTTTAAAGCGATACAAATCTGTTGAATTTATAAATCCATTCTGATACATATATATATATATATATATATATATATATATATATATTGGGGGAAACAAATATTCACACAGATACAAATTTGTAATTTATTGTCATCATTGACTATGCTACAGGCTATGCTACAGCGAACAAGAAATCGTGTGCCATCTTCGTGTCCATATAGATATGTATTAAATTACTACTATTATCGACTTCTCATTTTGTAACAATTTCCACATATTTGTCTGTTAATTTACTTTTATAATGATTTTTTTAAATTGTAAAGTGTATATGAAATTTATGTTCTTTTTTCCCGGATTTTTGTCATCAGCCGACTATATTTACATATGATGATGACTACAATTCAATTTAGAGCAATGCCATAGTCTCTTGATCCATC